>CM076970.1:29263032-29445532 GCA_039105355.1 Benthosema pterotum
GAGATTATCATTCCTCTTCACAGTCAATATGTATTTTGCACTGTATCCTTGTTTCAATTGCTTTTTCACTTTTGCTTTGGCCAATGTAAATGTTTGTTTTGTAACACCAATGAATGAATGGAGAGAGAGAGAGAGAGAGAGAGAGAGAGAGAGAGAGAGAGAGAGAGTGTCACGCAAGAAAGTGAAAGACACGCCGAGCGTGAGTGACAGATGGAGGATGTTGCCGTGTGGTTGGGAGATGAGATCTTGCAGTGACTCATGCAACACTCACCACCACCCACTGTATCTACCCTCCCACCCCCACCCTACCGCGTGTTTACGTCTCTGGAGCGGCAGTGACACATGGCACCGGCTGTAAAGGGGGTCAGTATGCCATAGGTGGAGCAGCTATATTTAAAGCACCACTATGTAGTTTTGTGTGCCGTTGCCACTTTCATGGACACGCATAACATGGCAGCCAACATCTTTGACTTCATTACCCAAGAGTCTCTGGTGCTGCGTGTGCACTGCAGTGAGGAGTTGCTGTGATTGGCCATCATGCATTCACACGGCATTTGCTTTGACTGGAAGTTCTGCCTTGGCAAATTGCCATGATGAAATTGTCTCCTCTATGTACATAGTAATATTGTCAAGCCCCTAGCAGGGATCCCCCCTGAGTCTATACATTTATGCAAGGATTTGTTATTATTGCTAAACATATCACTGAGTAATTTCAGGGGACATAATATGCTATAGTATAGGTAAAAAGAGGAGAGGAGAGGAGAGGAGAAGAGAAGAGAAGAGAAGAGAAGAGAAGAGAAGAGAAGAGAAGAGAAGAGAAGAGAAGAGAAGAGAAGAGAAGAGAAGAGAAGAGAAGAGAAGAGAAGAGAAGAGAAGAGAAGAGAAGAGAAGAGAAGAGAAGAGAAGAGAAGAGAAGAGAAGAGAAGAGAGAATGCCGTTATCTTAGTCGTCCACCTGTTGCTCTGTTTGGCGTGTGTGTGTTCGTGCATGCATGTGTGAGCCTGTGAGGAGGTAAGAGAGAGGTAGAGAGGTAAAGTGAGAGGGATGCAGAGAGAAAAAGAACGTCAGGTATCACAATGACCACTAATTAAAGGCTATGGCCACAGGAGACAAGAGAGGGGCTAACAGTTACTGTATTTGGGCAACCACAGGGCCAGAAGAACAGTTGAAACCACAGAGGAAATTGTTTGGTGCCAAAGGAGTATATATAATGTACCGTAATTGCCGGGTTATAAAGCGCACCTTAATATAGGCCGCACCGGCCAAATTTAGCGAAAAAATCAATTGTGTACATATACAAGACGCACTGGCCTATTAGCCGCGGGTGTTTTAATGCTTAATTACCATATGTAAGGGTTCTTGCACAGATGAGACTGTCGGCAATTCTCAAACAATGCTGTTTGAGAAGCATCCTTTTTATTATTTAAACGACTACAGAACTGCACGTGCTGTATGTAATTAACGCTAGAGCCATAGACCAAGGACGGATCTAGGCATAGACATGGGGGGGGGGATTGCCTCTACGCCCTGACTGCCCCACCAAACATGACGGAATGCAAACAATGAAAACTTCAAAGATATTGCAAATCAAATGCTTATAGCGGTAGTTAAACATGGAGTAACTACAATTCTGTCACCACTAAACCAACTGCCATTTTCGGCTGCCCCCCTGATTGAGAAATATTACATCCAGGCCTGTACTGGCCAGAGTGTAGCCGGAGATACGCAAACTCCGATCACTTCATGAAACCAAATGAGCGCTTGCGGGTCCATTTGGTTCATGAAAAAAGGTAGCATACCGTACATCTGGTTAACCAACTGTCCACCATTTAGCTGGGGACCACCAGGAATCCTTTCAATGTTTAAGACGCTCGACGAGGCGTCTTTATTGCCGCCTCCACGGACCCGTCGTCCTCCTCCTCCTCGGGCGGCGGCTGCTGCTGCTGCTGCTGCTGCTGCCGCCGCCAGCCTTTCTAAACCCGTTCGTGGATGTTTTTTTGACACTTTTCTACGCAGTAAGGATCCACTGGCAGTCAGACTTGATAAAAAGTTGCTTTCAGCATGTTCCTCGCCCTGGTGGTGCGCGCGCTGGTGGCGCCAGCTCCTCGGAACGACAGCGCGCGGTGGGTCCACCACCGCGCGCCGTCGTTCCGAGGAGCTGCTGTCTCCGCCGCGCCGGCGTTCCTCGCGTCGGTCCGCCGTCTAACCATTGATTCATTGATCCCAAGGCTACGTGCAGCAGATAGATTTCCTTATTTTTCAACCAGCTCGACTGACTTTAGCTGCGTTATATGCACTTCTTCGTTTGCTTTCCATGATGCATTTAGTTGTGTCTGTCTTAGCGAACTGCCTGTGCCCTGTCCCCCTACATTTCCTGCTCGGGCCGGCTTAAAGTTGGTGTCATACCGTGCATTTAGACTTAGAACGCCCTATACTATAGTGTTTGTTAGCCGTAAACATCCATACATTGGCCGCACCGCTGAATAAGCCGCAGGGTCCAAAGCACAAGGAAAAAGTAGCGGCTTATAGTCCGAGATTTACGGTACTTTACAGTTACACGAAACAGACAATGCTGTAGAGTGCAAACAGTCAAGGAATATAGTCCAATACCAATACTGTCTGTCTCTTCCGACCAGTGTTGAGGTTGTCCATTAGTTGATCTCTTGTCCATTAGCCCCTTCCTAAATTTTAGTCTAGTAGTTTTTATTTGTTGACAAAATTGTCAATATATTTAGTCTTAGTTTTAGTCATCGTAGCTTAGTTTTCACCCACTTTCCATTTAGTTTTCCTCAGTGAAAAAAGGTAGGCGATGTCCAAACTACAATAATGGAATGTCTTTATGAGTTGATATCCTGATTCCTACTCAACCCACACCAGGGTTGCACATTTTCAATGGAAAAGTATAGTGAGGTCACCTCCATCCACTGCTACTTTCCTGAAGAAGGAAGAATAAGTGTATAGTGTGTCCTGTCCTACAGATGCAATATTAAAACAAAGTTTAAACCTTGATATTCGAAGGTTGACAATACATAATTATGATACGGATGATGTTTTATTATTTAATTAAAAAAAAGCTTCCTTTATTGTATCTTTAATCTGCTTGATACCTCCTACTATCTGGTGTGAGAAAGTACATTCATTTCTGCTCTTCAGCCTTTTATCAGAAATTGCTGCGGCAATCATTAAAAAAACACAAAATGACGGATAATAAAACCCCACGCACTGCATGTTATATTTTAGTAAGAAGAAACTATGAGTGATATAACATTCATACGAGGCCACTGTTTCGATTTTATGACTTATTACGATCCCGTTGTTGCCTGTTATATTGATCAGACAGACGAGAGCTTCAAGCAGTACAATATTGGATCAAGACGATCACCATTGATGGAAGCTCATGTACTGTAGTTGCTTGCTTCTACCAGTCCAGAAATATCTTCTGCCTGCTTCCCTAACCTTTGCACTCCTCTCTTCCCTATACCTGTAAGTGAGCAGAGCAGAGTGACATAACTCCTGGCCAAGTGTTCGTCTAGTCTGGCAGGTGCATTTCCTCCTGTTTTGTTTTCCCTTCTGTTTCTTAGCTGGTAAGCGATTCACCGGCCATTTCCCTGGACACGATCCATGTCTCTTTCTCTCTCTCTTTCTTTCTCTCTCTGTCTCCCTTTCTCTCTCTCCCTGCGCACATCCTCTAAACCCATTACTCTCTCTCTCTCTCTCTCTCTCTCTCTCTCTCTCTCTCTCTCTCTCTCTCTCTCTCTCTCTCTCTCTCTCTCTCTCTCTCTCTCTCTCTCTCTCTCTCTCTCTCTCTCTCTCTCTCTCTCTCTCTCTCTCTCTCTCTCTCTCTCTCTCTCTCTCTCTGTCCCACCACTGTCCGCTGTGGGGTGCATTCTCTCCAGCGGTTTTCTGGGATGTTTAGCTTTCGGTGATTGTAATGTTTTATTGGATTATGTAATCGGCGCAAATGATTAAAACAGGCCACACAGCAGACAGCAGCTTGTGCCGGGTGGCGGGTGCTATTGCATGTGTGCGCACTTAACGGCTGCACAAAACACACATGCAGTGCACATGCGGTGCGCATGCATACTGTACTTTACAGTATAGACTACATAGCATAGGCTATAGGAAAGTCCTGAGTGATTAAGGGCGGAAATGTAACGCTATGCATGTAAACTGTAACACTGTCATCTTATGTATAACATTTAGAACTCAAGAGTCTATAGAGAATGACATTCTGTGCACTCTCATAGTTAAATTGGCAACCCAGACTTGACTGTGTGTACTGTGCACACACAGCACACAAAGTTACACGTGCACACTGCACCCGGGCAGTTTGCAGTGTCATATTTCTTGCCTTCTTCCAGTAAGTGCTACTGAGGCTAGGGAGATAAACCCCAAAACAGTGCTATTTAGCACAGGGGTGGAAAAACTACTCGACTGTTTTTAACTTAAGTACTTGAGCAAAAGTACTTGCAAAATGCACACCAAAAGTGAATGTACTATTCATTGTAGCTTGCAGATCTTGCAGAACTAGTTCAACCTTGTAAATCAACTATTTTCAAATGGCAAAAATGTATAGGGGCTGAAGTAGTTATTTATGTAACTACTGTACGTATGATGTGTCCTAATATTGTCATAATAATGAATATATATTTTATATATATATAATATATAATGAATATATATTATAAAGTACAATATTTCCCTCTGACATGTAGTGGAGTAGAATAGTATTTCCAATAATTGGAAAAGTAAAAAAAAAAAGTTAAAAACATAAAGTACAAATTACAAATAAGTAATACTTAAGTAAATGTACTTTGAACCACAGCTATTTAGTGCCAGGACACAGCAGCAGCAGTTGGACAGTTTGTCAGTGTATGACTTGCAGCCCTGGGAAAACCCTGTGCCACACACACACACACACACACACACACACACACACACACACACACACACACACACACACACACACACACACACACACACACACACACACACACACACACACACACACACACACACACACACACACACACACACACACACACACACACAGCACCGTGCACTGTGCTCAACCCACTCATACACGTACAAGCAGCACTGCCTCGTAAAAACACTGCCATGGATGCGTGTTGTGATTGCATTATAATTCTGCCAATATACCAGCACACATCAATATGTAAACTAGTACAATATTTACTTGTTATGTATATGCTTTTTCTGCTAGTATATTGTTAAGTCTTTACTGACAGCGATAGCCAGCACACAGGCCTCTATTCCAACCCGTTCAGTTCTTTTTGGTCCTTAGTCCGTGAGCCAGAACTCCAAAATATGAAAAAGTAAAATATAGTATTATTATACATTAATTCAGTTATAACGACCATAAAGAATCTATTATATTTATTCATAATTAACATTCCAATTTTGGGGGTGTGGCTCATGGACTAAAATCAGGTTCTGAACTGAACCGGTTCTCAGCCATTGGAAAGGGTGTCGCAGACTTACAGGGCAATCAACAGCACTGATTTATGCACAAGGATAATGTAATACCTCAAGGCCAGAGCTATACAGTACATACATACTGTATATATTGTTGCTAGTATCCGTTTATGTTGTTTTTGTTTTGTTTTTTATAACTCATGCATGGAATTCCTGCATCATCATTGTTATTAACCTCTTTAATGTCTGTTTGTCTGTGTGTCTCCTATTCATAGAGACCACTAAGCCCATTGTGTTGTGTATAACCACAGGGAGTACAGAAGTGCAGGACATTTCACATACACAAGGTGAGAGTCCTGCCATGAATGCAGTGGCTGCCACCTCCCACACGACATGCCGTTATTCCAACAATTCCCCACTGTTCTGCACCTCCAAACACCCCTCACACCTCGTCATTCCGTCAACCAGTTCTCTATCTCTCTCGCTCTCCTTCTGTCTGTCTCCCTCTCTCTTTCTCTGCTTAATAGCAGGCAGTATCAAGGCATATGACTCATATGGGTGCAATGCTGAGCTCTGGTTCGATCCTCAGGGCTCCAGCAGCCCCTGCATGATGAGGGCAGAGAAGAGGAAAGTGTCAAACCTCTCCCTCTCTCTCCTCGACTTCTTCCCTCCCTTCTCCTCTTCTTCAGTGAAAGGGGGATGAAAAACAGGAGAGTGTCTTTCGAATCGCGTGACAGTTGATTTGCTGTAATAGCACAAAGGCACACACACTCACATGCGTGTGTTATCAAAGCCGTGACACGTACAGACCTGGCTGTGTGTTTTTATGAAGAGCCGTGTTTAAGGAGCTCATAGGCATAGCAGAGCACACATCCACCAGGTGCACACACGCACGCACACGCACACGCACACGCACACACACACACACACACACACACACACACACACACACACACACACACACACACACACACAATGCACAAGGTGACTGTGGCTCAAGAGTTAGAGCTGGTCATCCAATGATCTGAGGGCCGGCGTTGAGAATCCCAGCCTTGGTGTGTGTGTGCGTGTGTGCGTGTGTGCGTGTGTGCGTGTGTGTGTGTGTGTGTGTGTGTCTGTGCGCGCGCGTGTGTGTGAAAGTACTGCACTGTGGACAGTGCAGGTCACACACAGGTGCACAGGGTAGAACAAAATTGTGACGTGAGCGGAGCAAATATAGATTCACAAAAGGAAAGAGTGAGAGAGAGACAGAAATAAAAGAGATAAAGGTTACAGACTGGGTGGAGGCATTCTCTGTAAATAAAAGATGAAAGATGGAGTCACTTGCCTGTCTGTCTGTCTGTCTGTCTGCCTGCCCGCCACACAGGGGCGGATGTAACCTTTCCCAATTGGGGGGGGGGGGGGGGGGGGCAGTATAACATGGTACCGTATGGGGCGACTCAACTTCATCGCCTGTGTCACTTTGCGCCATGGGCGATGAAGTCGCACCCATACCATTTTCAGTTACAGGACTTACTGTATATTCGACAAGTAAAGCATCAATAATAACATCAGTTGTTGTTGAAGTTGCAACAGGCATGCAGCATGCATAAAGCTAAAGGTCTGACTCAGAGAGTTTTCTGTTTTCAATGATGAAATGCTGTTGGTTTACTGGTGCCACAACAGTAGTTAGTAGCAGTAGTAGTGTTTCATCATTTTAAATATAAGCACTTTAATTTGAAATATCTTGGGTTGTTTTGCACGCCGTCATGTTTGGTGGGGCAGACTGGGCATTTAGGGGGGCATTACCCCCCCATGCCCATGCCTAGATCCGCCCCTGCCGCCACAGAACTTCTGGAATGAACCTAATGAGCTCACCGTGTGACCACAAGCAAATAATATGAGAACAGAAACAGAGGAGAGGACACCCACAGAATCCACGGTGATACTTTGAGCCTGAGAGAGTGAAAATGGACCCTAACCGGCAGGACCCTTGCATTTTAGCGTGCAAAAACGGCCGGGAGAGAAGGTCACAATGACGACATGAAGGTAGACCGCGCTCGACTCAGCATTGTATACAGAAATCAGTGCATCTCAGCAGAATGTGACAGTATGTTATGTCGGTTCACAGCAGTGTTTTCAATCTGTCTGGCTGGCCCCCTCCCCCACCACCCCCTCCCCATTAATAAATGAACTCGCGATGCCATTACCAAGGCTTATCTCCCACTATGGTATAGAGACACCGACCACACTAAATCTCCAATATTACAAGTGGTAAGTAGTTAATAGTCCACTCATATGGGCAGGCATTTTCATATGAAGCCTGTGAGGGCTTAATGGTTGTCACTTTTGAAATGGGAGAGGGGTCAGTGAGGGCAGTCTGACAGAGCCCTTTATTCACCCTTTATGACACAGACCTTGCCTAAGAGAATTACCCACTGTGTGGGGAATCCTCCAAAAGTCAATCATTAAGTAAATCATTAAGCAAATTGTGCAGGCCGGAGGGACAGGAATGTCAACAAACCATTGTTCTTTCCCACGGCTATCAAATAGCTTATAAATCTGCTCTTTCTTATAATCATGACAAAAGTTTTATACGGTAATTCATAATTTCAGTCAGTCAGTCAGTCAGTCAGTCGTCACACCTTGTGATACGCTCCGTATACAGAATTCGTTCAATATGATGATCTGATCTCATCAAACAGTACACTCAAGATACATGCCAAAGCGCTAGCACTCGACCAGCAGTCTTGCCCCCTAAAGGGCAAGGTCGCCTATTGAGCCCTCAGGGAATAGTAATGGTAATAATAACAACGATAAAAATACATTTTATAGAGCTTATTTAGCACTCAAAAGTTGGTGGCATTTGAAGTCCGATGGCCCGGCCCTGTGGTATGAAACACACAAACACAAGCCATCACGTCTCGGCCTGTTGCAAATTAGTTATGCAACAGCGTGAAGTAGTGAAAACCACAAGTGGCTCGACTTATACACTGTACCTCCACCTCCGGTACCCCCAAGCACACCCTCGCCTTACCGCAGGTCCTTGTTAGAGGTAATTGGACCGCAAAGATTCTACAGAATAAAAAACAGTCGAAACAGGGGTGGGGGTGGGATGGGCAGAGGGGTCCTGAATTCCAGAGCAAACTGGCAAGGTGTTTGAACTGCTTACAAACACACACACACACAGTTCTTGTTTGGTGATCCGATTTCTTCCATTTGCAGTTCATTAACATGGTTTTGAGCTCATCACAAGGTATCCCTTGTCTGCCTTGATGATAGTGTTCAGCTTAGGTATCTTGGGGCACCATTTGGAACATTTCGAGGGAGTCCCACATGCAGGCATACATTTAGGCTCAAGAGCAGGCAACAAATGTAAACAGTGGGTAAAAAAAGTATTCGCCCAGCCTATGGCATTAGTCTGCTACGCTACTGGACAACATTTCGGTCTATTACGACCTCTGATGATGGTTTGGAAAATGTCTGCGAAACCACAGATGGGTCCGATCCAGTGTTTGGTATAGAGTGATTATACTGTAGATACTTCTGGCCAGATCTGTCATTAGCCTTTCTTCATCTGTCGCCCAGTAACTCATCTTCCACCCATCCATCCATCCAGCCAGCCATTCTGACGTCCGGTATACTTTCCTGCCCCGTGACCCCTACCAATCCCCACCCTCACGCGTTTCTGTGCCGTCGACACTTTCCAAAGATAACGCCTACAGCTCAACCCCCCACGCCCACCCACACCTCCAACCTCTTGCATTGCCACCCTCTCTCTCTCTCTCTCTCTCTCTCTCTTTCTCTCTCCAGTGGGTCTCCACTCCCCACCACCCCTCCCTTCTCTCCAGGGCCAGCAACAGGCATGCATGCCTGTTGCAACTGCCATGCTAAAATTATCTCTGAGCCAAGAGGCACTCACTGATCAGTGAGGGCAGTTTCTCCAGGATCACAGGCTTCCCTTTCCCTGGCAGTCAAAAGAGTGGAGATAAGCAGGCCGTTGGGCTGGAAAAAAACATAGCTACAGCATCCCAAAAGAAATGCCAAGAAGTACAGTGTATTAAAGATGGAGTGCCAGTGCCAGGGCCATTACATGATCACCGGGTCTAGTTGTTATCTGTGGAGATTTTTTCCCCCCCAAAAAAGTGTACAGTATTTGTTAAAATGTTGTTTTTATGAGTTTACCTGGTGGGAGTTGATGGGCGGTGATCAACCTGATAAAGGGAGGAGAGTTAGGGGAGCAGCTGATAGTGTGATGTCACTATATTACTTTTTTTTTTTTTTTTTTTTATATTGGCACGTTTGACTGTCAAGGTTTCAGCCTCCAGGAAGAAAGTCTGATACAAAAAGGGAAGACATAACTGCACATAGAAATCACACCAAAAGGTCTAATGTCACCTCAAAAAACACGGGAAAAAATCCAAAATCATGGCACTCCTTCTACAAAAAGGGAAAGCTATGAACATACAGAACGCATACATACACTACTGCATGTACAGAGAAAAATAAGAGACAATAATCTCCTTAGGCGTGATACACAAGCATACTCCATTTATAGTTAACTGTAAAACTGAGCTCAGGTCACGTCGGTGCTGACAAAGGCTGGCATCATTAAAGCACCATGACAGACTCATTGACTTGAAGATTGCTTTGAAGGCAAAGAAGCTGCAGCTCTGCAGAGCAGGCTGATAAAACGAAATGCCCATCAAACATTCACTCACACACACACAAATCCTCATCCTTATTTTAGTAGCACTGGTTAGGGGACACCTGTCATGTCATGTGTAGATACCGGAATACAGACCATCAACTTTTTGACCCGGTGAGCTTTAAAGGAGCACTTCACCACTTCTTAATCTGCCTTAATATAACTGGTCCTCACTAATCATTCATGATAAAATGCTACAATTGTTGTTTCTCTCATAGGCATGCTGTGGGCAGTTCATCGAAGGGGAATTAGAGCCAATAGAAAGTGCAGGCCGAGACCGAGAAGAGACAGAGAAGAAAATAATAGACCTTTAGTTTAGCCCTTTAGCCCCTCCCCAAATTGTTGTCGTCCAATCACAGCTAAGCATAACCTGTGATAGATAAACCTCTCCACCAATAGCTTTCCTTTGTGATAAAACATTGTTTTAAAAAATATATGTCACGCACACATTTTTCCACTGCATACGGCAGTACGGCCTTGTTGATAGATTTAGAAGATTTTGAAAGTCTGGTTCCAATGAATGAACCAGTATTTATTGTGTAAAATCCATGATATTTACATTGAAATGAATGAGCCCGGCTGGAAAGTGTCCTAGGGTGGACAAGAGGGCGGGGCTTATCTAAAGGTCTATTGTGGTATTCCAAGTGGTCCGTTAGCAGAAGTTCAACAAATTAAACAGTGAGTTCATAGCCTGCATGCAGTGCAATAAATCCAATGAGTCCCCTGACCCTTATGACCTTACACACATGCATTTACTGCATTCCGCCAATCACAAGTCACAGCAGGGGCGTGGCTCAACTAGACAAGAGGATTAGGAGCACAAAGGGAGGGAAGAGTTCCTGCCCCACATTTTAATTACAAAACTCCAAGACTTAGTGTTATCCATCTATCCAGATCTGTAATCCACACACACACACACACACACACACACACACACACACACACACACACACACACACACACACACACACACACACACACACACACACACACACACACACACACACATACCGCTACATGTCGTGCATCCGTCCAGCTCGTGCAACATGATCCTGCAAATGACCAGATGCCTGTACATACAATCCTTGATTGATCCGGCAGGCCTTTCCAATGCAGGCCCCACTCACTGACCACTCTTAACAGTGACTCACGGTCAGGGGCGGATCTAGGCATGGGCATGGGGGGGGGGAATACTTCCCTAAATGCCCAGACTGCCCCACCAAACACGATGGCATGCAAAACATCCCCAATATATTTCAAATTAAAGTGCTTTTATTCAAAATTATTTCAAACACTACTATAGCTATTAACTACAGCTGTGGCACGACTAAACCAACCGCCTTTCATCATTGAAAACAGAAGACTCTGAGTCAGACCTTTAGCTTTATGCATGCTGCGTGTCTGTTGCAACTTCAACAACAACTGATGTTATTATTGATTACTTGTCTAATATAAGTCCTGTAACCGAAAATGGTATGGGTGTGGCGAAGCGACAGGGGCGATGAAGCCATTTTCTCCTGCCCCCACCAATTGGGAAATGTTACATCCGCCCCTGCTCACGGTCAGTCAGGGGTCATGACAGATTACACACAGCAGTGAAATCCTCACAGTTCATTTACCAGCAGGAGGATGAGAGAGAGGACAGCTTGATGCCATGAGTCTGAGGTGCACGGTTTGACTTGAAAGAGGACAAAAAAAGAAAAAGGAAAAAACACTACCCTCATGATTTTGCAAGCCCATTTTTTTCACCCAGTGCCAATTGCCTAATGTGATCCTGGGCACTACACAGCCTCCACCCACCTGGCTGGGGAGGCAGTTGACTGGCCTCATGCTTCCTTCAATGCATGAGGAGTCAAAGCTGCCTTCTTTTCACCTGACAGGGGGGAGAAGGAACACGGTATTCCAACCAGTTCCTGTCCCTTCCATCGGTTGCCCCGGCTGATATACAAGCATTTGTAGATGAGCATTTGTGGAGAGCCATGTGAGTGTGTGTGCGCGTGTACGCGTGTGCGTGCGCGCGTGCGCGCGCGTGCGTGCGTGCGTGCGTGCGTGCGTGTGTGTGTGTGTGTGTGTGTGTGCGCTTGTGTGTCTGCCTGAGCATATGGGCCATTCACACTGAGCACACACACAGTATAAGTAACTAAAGTATAACAATAAAAGTATGATTTTTCCACTCACTCAGTCTTACAATAATTCTCCTAATTACTATTGAAATTAATATGGAGAATTAATATAGAAATTAATGTGGAGTTCTACCTCTGCCCATGTATTACTCCATTTGTTACACCACTCACTTCACACAGGTGCAAATATTCTCATATAGGACAAAAAAAGCTATTAGTAACATTTTTTTATTATTATTATTAAATGATGAATTGATCAAACCTGCCATACGGTCTACATTTTCCAAAAGGAAAAGCACTAATGACCTGAGGAGGGGAACGCAAAAAAAAAAGCATGAGGCGTGGATTCCCAATTGCCATCCATCCCATCCAGGCTCTCTTTTAGCCCAAAACAACGTGTGAGGAAACGCGAGGAAACGAGTGGGTCCATGTGGTGACACACTGATTACATCATGTCTAATACTGTGGAATTACAAGCAGCGCTCCAGAACAACGTTGGGCTGCGCAGCAGCAGCAGCATCTGTGCCCAGCTGTGGTGCAGCCTGCTGGCAGCATGGTCCATGCAACGAGCCTTAATGGCATCACGAGAGGAAACTCACATTCCACTCACGACCATGACCCTGCAAAGAGGAGCTAGTGCAGGTTCATTTAGTGAAGAGTAGAACAGGTTGACAGTTTCACATATCTTGCACTCACCCTGTACAAAGAAACTGAGGTTTTCAAACATTTTCATACCAGTTCATGGACCACCATCTGACGATGAGTTTAGTCTCTCAGACTCAAAACTTAGGATTTTCAAGTTTGTGTCCACAATTTGAGAGCGATAAACTGGCAAAACGTTGGTCAGAGTAACAACTCTTCTGCATTTTCTAAATGTGTAGATTCTTGAAAATTAAGTAATTCAGATGTTTAAATATTATTTAACATAAAATTATACTAAATTATACTAAATGGACCCTTACGGGTCCATTTAGTATCATTTTACGCTCTCAAGAGTTAGAGACTCTGGATTATAAGGGTCTTTTTAGTTACCAACTGTCCATCATTTAGCCGGGGACCACCTGGTCCTCTCAAGGACCACTGATGGTCCCCGGACCACTGGTTGAAAACCACAGCATTACATCCATCCAGTCCAGACGTTTTCAGCAAAGACTCCAATTTGTAAGCTAAGATGAGGACCTGTTGCTCCTCATCTGCTGTTATTACTGTACCTGTTCTGTTGTACCTTTCTGCACATTTTTAAACCAAACTGCCCATGCCTAACAGAAACAAACTTTTCATTGTTACCCTCACTTTCTGATATGAACAATTAGTCCATTACACGGCTAGAACTGTCAATATTAAACAACACCAACTGTTTTAATCTCATGCCATCCAGACAAAGATAAAGAGCCTTGCAATGGAAAAAGGTCCGTTTTAATAGGAGCTTTGTTTCCTCTGCCACTGCGACTTTAAACAAACTGCCCCGCCAATAGGATGGTTCTGTGTACGTAGGATGGGATGGTTTTGTTTACAGAGTTTTCTGTTTTGTTTTCTGTATTGATTTTGCGTAATGGGCTTTGTGTGAAGAAAAGATATAAGATCTTGTCTGTTTGTGTGTGAGGGTGTGTGTGCGTGGGTGCATGCGTGCATGCATGTGCGGGTGATTTTAGACTGACAGGGGGTGGTAATGCTGTGTAATGTGTGCAATACATGTGGTGTGATCACATGAGCATGCACCTGTGCAGGTGTGTGTTAATGGGAATGCCTTTGTGCAATCATGTCGGTATTATGTTGTGCATATGATCGCTCGCCTATGTGTTCAATGTGTGTGCGCGTGCATGCATGTGTGTGTGTGTGTGTGTGTGTGTGTGTGTGTGTGTGTGTGTGTGTGTGTGTGTGTGTGTGTGTGTGTGTGTGCAGCAGGTGGCTGCGCACTCAGCTCCGCTCATCCACTTAAGAGCAGAGCTCATCTGTCTCCAACGCTCCCGGGACTTCACTAAACCCTCCACTCTGCTGAGGGCAGAGGGCCACATAGTAACCTAGATCCACAGTCATAGTCACCATCCCCCTTTTTAGTTTGTGCATTGCTTTATTGTATCACATTGTACGGTTCAGAACTTTGCTGAAGTGCGAAAGCACTTTTTTGAGGTTTGGGTTGTGTACTAGTTACATTAAGTGTCCTTACCCTTAAAGTGTTTCTGAAATGTTCTATGTGAATTCGAAATTATGTTGTCATTGTTTTGCTTCTTGTTGTTTTTATCATTATGATTAATGTCATTATTATAAGCTCGTTGTAATTGCTTTATAGCAGGGGTTTTCAACAAGTGGTCCGGGGACCACCAGTGGTCCTTGTTGAGATGGTTCCAGGTGGTCCCCAGGCTAAATGATAGAAAGTGGGGTAACCAGATGTAACTCTTGAGAAAGTGAAAATGGTTTCATTTTCACACTCTCAAGAGTTAAATTAATCACCATCTGAATCAGCACCACTTAATTAAGGAGTCTACACTGTTTTGTTTGCAAAATCCAGCCTGGAATTGTGGACAAAACCAAAAGAAGTTTTAGGTCTTTGGAGTGAAATTGTCATCACATGTTGGCTCAAATGCTGAATAAATGGAGGTCCCTGGTATGAAAAAGGTTGAAAAAGGTTATATTGGCAATTAGTAGACAGAGAAAGAGTTCATAGAATGCTGCGTGTGCGTGACTGTCATGATGCGACCACTCTTCTTTAGCAGACAAAGATCCGCCCCCGTTGACCTCTCACCCTTTCCTCAGGCTCTCGGCCAATCAAGGGGCAGTGGTTCTAAGTGTCCAGAATTAGCAGTACTATCAATGGCTCTGGGAATGTAGACCATGTAGACTTAGGTACGGACTGGAGCATGATATAGTGAGAGAGAGAGAGGGGGGGGGGGAACGTAAGGAGAAAAAGAGGGCAACTATGAATATCACCAGGTTAAAAAAGAAATCATTTGTATTGAATTGAATTGTGTAGTTTTTTGTTCATTTAGAGTATCCAATTATCCCTCCCCACCTTTCTCCCCAATTCTGTTCTTTACCCCAATTGATTGCGATGCACACATTTCTGTGTAGTCACTACTGACTCGCCTGCCAGTAAGGAGTCCCCACTGGGAGGACTTCCTACGTACCAAACCTGTCTTGAGATGAGGAAGTCGCTAATGTTGGACATGGAAGTCTGGAGCTCTCTGGTGGACCTGTTGCCCCTGCGACTCGACTACGGATAAGTGGTTGAAGATGGATGGGTGGATGGAAAAGGCTGCATTAAAGATCAGCAGAGGGAAGTCTTTTTTTACAGACGGTAAAAGGGCAGGCGGCCATGCTCTATCTATGTGCTCCTACTCTCAGCCATGTCTCCCGCATGGACCCGCAGCCTTCCTTCATCTTAGCATATTATATCCTTTATAATGCTTCACAAACCCTCTCTTTAGTATGTTACCGAAAAGAGTAAGTTTATATATTCTTGCCTGGTGCCACGACCTATAGCTGATCTACAAGCTCACATGACGCAGCGTTGGTATTAAATCCTGAAAACTTTGTTGTTGTTGTTTTTGGGGGAAGTGAGTGGAAAGAAAAACAAATGGGTCCCCCGACCCACTGTTTGGGAAACAGTTCTCTATAGTCTCTCCTTTTTCCTCTCATTTGTCTTTCAACATTCGGAACGTTATATCGTTCCGTCCCTCCCTCTCACTTTCTCTCTCTCTCTCTCTCACTTTCTCTCTGTAAGTCTCTCTCCCTCCCTCTCCCCATCACAGTGTAAACTAAGGAGACTGGAGGCGCATGGCGCAGTAATGGGTTTACCAGCCCCAGAGGGAGAACGGGGGAAGGCCTCAGTGACACGCCGCGTGTGACGTGTACCTACTGTAGGCCATGCTCAGTTTGCTCACGCACTGCTGACAACACACACACATCCAACCCACCTACAAGCACACACCACGCATGCACACACACGCACACACGCACAGGGGAACACTGATAGCATTCTGAAAAAGTACACTGACATCTTAATTGACATATTGATGAAATAAATCGTAATGTAATGTTTACAGTGAATGAATTGGCCTTTGGCTTGGCTTAATTGTGTCTTCTTGGTGGGGAAACATGTGTCTCATAATGGGAAAAAATATGAGACAATGAAAATGATCATGAATGCAGAGCAATATCCAGTTGTTATCCATTTTACAGGTGTACAAGTGTACACCTGCATTACTAGTGTTTTTAAATTGTACACAATCTCAGAGTTAAGCGAGAAAAGCAGTTTCAATACTACTTTCAATCTCCTGAACACCCCCCCGCAACCCTCTGCATGCAAACGCGTGCGCACACAGTACACACACACAAAACATTGCCCCCAAATCCCAACAGCAACGTCTTGCTGAATGGACAAAATCCTCGAAAAAAACAGTCCAGTAAGCTTGAGGACTCTCAGGGGTTGCTTCAGAGTGGGAGGTCTTAGGTCTACACAACACACACACACACACACACACACACACACACATGCACGCACGCACACGCACACGCGCACACACACACACACACCCACACACACACACACACACACACACATCCACCGTAAACATGTAAATCTCAAAGCAGCCATCCTGACATACAGTACAGTACACTATGTTGTCCTCTGGGGTCATGCTTCCTGACATGTGTTCAAGTGTGTGTGTGTGTGTGTGTGTGTGTGTGTGTGTGTGTGTGTGTGTGTGTGTGTGTGTGTGTGTGTGTGTGTGTGTGTGTGTGTGTGTGTGTGTGTGTGTGTGTGTGTGTGGGAGGCCGACATGCATGCTGTGTTCAGGAATGGGGGGTGCATGTTAAACTCATATATAAACATGTTATACAGCACTCACCAATGCAGGCGTGGACGCGTACTGTCAGCTGGGTACGAAGAACAACACTATGCTTCTTCCCTCTGACCCTGGAGAGAGGTAGAGAGAGAGAGAGAGAGAGAGAGAGAGAGAGAGAGAGAGAAAGAGAGAGAGAGAGAGAGAGAGAGAGAGAGAGAGAGAGAGAGAGAGAGAGAGAGAGAGAGAGAGAAAGGCAGAGAGAGAGAAAGGCAGAGAGGGAGAGAGAGAGAGGGAGAGAGAGAGGGAGATGCAGAAAAGGTAAATTTAAGATGTTGACGATGAAAAGTGTGATAGTGTGATACAGTACAAAACATAATGTTGTTGTTATTGATGTTAGTACCGTATGCAGTAGTATCTAGCATGTGATAGAATAGAGCAGTGGTTTTCAAACAGTGGTGTGGGACTGTAGTCCTTGTATAGCATTCTAGGTGGTCCGCAGTTAAAGGACCCTTGTAGATGTTCTCATACACTCTTGAGAGTGTAAAATTAAAACAAAATTTGGTTACATTTTACGCTCTCAAGAGTTACCTATTGCTGAATATACTGTACATCTGCATTACCTGAACTCTACACAATTGGAGAAGGTAGAAGAATTGTTGTTCATCAATACTATGAATGGAATGTTGCATGAACGTCCCAAACACTCTTTTTGTGGGTTTGTGGGTCTACAATTGACCCAGGCAAACACCTGGGTGGTGCCCAGGTTGCTCTTAGTTCCAGGAGGGGCGAAATCCGTTTTATTACCGCAGCAACTGTTTTGCATAACAATCATGACTGCATAACAGGCGCGATCGTTTCGCACAACAGTTTTGCATAACAGTCATGACTGTTTCGCATTACAGTTGAGTCGACCCTTTTGCATAACGATCGCAACCGATCGAGGGTTAAGGTTAGGTTTACGAATATGTTTTACACTGAGGTTCTGTTCAGGGTTAGGTTTAGTAGGGTAAACGGTCGCGACTGTTATGCAAGAGTGCTGCGACCGACCGTTATGCAAAACGGTCGACTGTTATGCAAAACGGTCGACTGTTATGCAAAAACAGTCACAACTGTTATGCATAACAGACGCGGCTTGCAAATGGATTTCACTGTCTTTCCTCAGTCATGATGGGGGTCTGTGTGTCAAAATCTGTTGAAAACCAATGGAACACAGGGCTTGACAAGTGTTGCACACTTGCCCGCTTGCCCGGGGCAAGTAAAAAAAATGGTGGGGCAAGTGAAGACTGCTACCTGGTTGCCCGATCGGGCAAGTGTGCAACATAGTGCACTATAACACAACACAAGATAAATTTGTCTTGAAGGCAGTCATTGCGCTCTGCCTCTGTGTCTTTCCCTGCTTTCTAGCTGTCCACAATTCCAGGCTGGATTTGGGGGAAAAAACAGGCATCAAAATGATCTAATCTTCTATATTCTCTAGATGTGGAGACTTGGGCTAGTTAAGATGATAATTTTTTTTTAACTCTTGAGATTGTAAAAATGAAACCAAATGGACCCGCAAGGGTCCATTTGGTTTCATTTTTACGTTCTCAAGAGTTACATCTGGTTAAGCAACTTGACTGGGGACCACCTGGAACCCTCTCAGGGACCACCTGTTGAAAACCCCTGGTTTAAAGCACCCAAGTAGGAAGTATATGCAAAATTTACAATATATTTTTGGGGGGCAAGTGACCATGACCTGAGGGCAAGTAGAACCTGACTTGCACTTGCCCGATGGGCAAGTGCCTCGGAGACGTTAGTGTCAACCCCTGGAACACAGTACGGTATGTGCCGTGACTCCCGTGAGGGATGTTCCTCACGGGTTTGGGGAAAGGAAAGCCAAACAACAGGTTGAATGGCAGCCCTGCTGCACCCTCATCCTGATAGCAATCTAAACCTGGAGGATGGAACAGCAGGACGGCAGGGAGCAGACACAACACACTGACACACTACATATTTCCCCTGCCTGGATGAACGCGCAAAAACACCAAGCTGCTCCCGACCACAAAAATGAAGGTTGTAGTCGGTCGATGCCGAGAACTATATAACGGTGGTCTTCAACCTTTTTGATACCAGGGCTTACTATTTATTCAGAATTTGAGCCACGGACCACCATTTGAGGACATTTTCACTCCAAAGACACCAAAAAAATCAAAGATTTCTTTTGGTTTTGTCCAAAATACCGGGCTAGATTTCAGAAACAAAACAGTCAAACATACAGATCAAAATGACCATTAATCTTCTGCATTCTCTAAGTGGGTAGACTTGAGCTAATTCAGAGGATTTATATTTTAACTCATAAAATGAAACCAAATGGACCCACAAGGGTCCATTTGCTTTCATTTTTAAACTCTCAAGAGTTACATCTGGTTAACCCACTTTCCATAATTTAGCCTGGGGACCACCGGGAACTCTCTCAAGGACCACAGGTTGAAAACCACTGCTACATAGTTTAGCCTACGCTGCTGCGTAAAACAACCGAAATTTCTCGCCTCCCATAAGTCCCATTAATTCATTTTGTCTGTACACTGTCCATAATGGATCAGCAGCAGCAGGCACACCGCTGGAAGCCTACAGGGCTGATAAACGGCATCAATAAAGCCATTTCGCTGACCTGGACTGTTCTCACCGCTAGCCTCTGGGAGTTAATCTCAGACTCTCATCGTCGCAAAGCACACTGATAGCCTCCCAGTGGAGCGGAGAAAGCGCTGCCCCGATGATAACCCACGGCGGAGTTGGGAGTGCGCCGACCATGCATAACATACTGCAAGGATAACACACGTCCAGGCACCCAAACAAACCCCATGCAGCGGGGCCTCCTATGCCTGTATTTATGCTACGTTATCGGGCGCTATGCTAGTAAACAGAGCACAATGTTAACTTGATGGGGATGCTGCTGAGACTGTTTTTCCTACAGATTTCATTTTTTACGACCTCTCAACCGGTAGACGGTAACGTTGACAAGTCTAAGCGCGGCACAGATATAAATTGCAACTGTTTACAGGAGTTCCGAAAACACTGGGGGGGAATATGGCAAGCCTGCAAAGTAAATAAACTGTCTCTAAAAGTGTACTCTTTGCTCCTGACTTTTAGTACGCTACCAATTTACATAATAGCCTAATGAGCAAAACACAGTTAGAACACGAGTAAGAGCACAGATGTGCTGTAAGGAAAATAAACTGCTTCCATCACCTAGGATTTGTTTTTACGTCCAGATGCACCCTCCAGCAGGGGCCTCAGACGCACCTCCTCAGGAAACTTGGCTCAGATCGGAACCCATTTGATTTGGCGATGGGATCCTGCTGTGACCGCGTGCCCCAGTAGCTGACGTCGTACCGAGGCATGCAGGGCTCGAACCCGCAACGTTTCGCGTGAAAGAAAGGCATATGCTCTAATGGTTTGACCATTACACCAGGGCTGCTCTAAAACTGCTGCAGTTGCTGGATTTGATGTTGTACATCAAATCCAGCATAAAACATGCATAATATTGAAAATAACAGATCAACAAATTCACAGCTGAAAAAAATCACTGGAGTTTGATATTAATTCATGAAACGTTTTTTGGAGAATGCTTTGACATAATATTAATTACAAAACAAATGCACGAAATGTGTCGTACAAAAAATGTGTCGTACAAAAATGTGTCTGCGATCCACAAGTGGGTCACGATCCACTGTTTAGGACACAGTGGACTATTGTAGGCTATAGGTGGCTGCGTTACTACTTGCCCATCGGGCCATGGCTCTTTAGGTGATTGGTAACGTACGCGGCTTGTATTTATGAGGTGGTCCCGGGTTCGCCTCCCGGCCGACTACACTATTATCACTGCGCTACGTCCCCTTTTATGACCACGAAATAAAAGGCTTGATCAAGATTATTTTCTCACAGTTTTAACCACTTTCAACATGGTGACCCTGTTTAAAGAAATGAAACATGTCACGGAAATCATTCAGAAAATAGGCCTAATGTAAAAAAAAAAAAGCAGATTAACAAGCTTGTGATGCAATGTGAACTTTTACATCAGCCATTTCCACCAGTCATTGTGTATTATAAGTGATTTAATTCGTTTTAGGGATATTGCACTTTCAAATAAATCAAACACACAAAAAAGTCAAGTTTTATGCAATTTCATAGAACACTATTTTAAGGAAAATTGGCCCCTTAAGACTCTAAGGCAGCCCATCGAGGACCACTGTCAAGTCCAAGTAAAAGATGTGGTGTTGGGCTGAGCTATGAAGTGGGATTGGTTTATATTCATGTTTGACACTATGTAAACACCCCTCGCACCACCGAGGGAGGACAGAATGGGCTTACTTAGAGGTGTCGGCCTGCGACCCCTTTGCTTTTTCTGCCCTCTTTTTAGTCTTTTTTTTTCCTGGAAAGATTCAAAATTGACCTGACATCCAATTCATTTCCAGCATTCAGCATGACCTTGCAAAGACCCCTGGTTTTATATAACACCAGGACAGACACGGACATTAAGTGTAAACCGGTAGACCAAGATCTCTTCTGCTTTCTAGAAAACGTTTCTCTATTCAGTATTCAGCTGTCCATCACCTGCTGCCACTGGTCGGGTACCAGGAGAACAATTAACACGTACACAAACACGCACGCACGCACCCATGCAGGCATGCACACACACACACACACACACACACACACACACACACACACACACACACACACACACACACACACACACACACACACACACACACACACACACACACACACACACACATGCGTGCACATAGCAACGAGACAAGAACACACAAATAAGCATAACCTACTGTCTAGGACACTGACACCTGACTCTGCAAATCTGCCATCACTGTTAATGTTCCCGGGAGTCAAAATGATTACTAATAACTGCATGCTTCCAAAGCCCCAGACAACACACTCACACATACAACAGACAACGGCAATTCAAGACATTTCATTGTTTGGTGTTGTAGGGTTGGGTTGAGCAGTCACACCCCCCAACCTCCGACAGGGACCCCCCTGTCAGCTTGGACTCCTCATGCATTGAAGGAAGCATGGGGCCAATCTGCTGGCTCCCCAGGTTAGTGGGAAAAAAAATCGGGGGATAAAATTTTAAGAGAAAAGAGATGTCGTTCTGGGAAGATGAAGAAAGAAAGAGAGGGAATACTCTCACATAGAGAGAAGGTATCCTCATGCTGCTGTGGAAGGGAGGCTGTATGGGTTCCCTCTTTCCAAGTGCTTCATACTTTCCGTGAACTTGTCCTTCCAGGAAACCCATAAGCAGCATTCTGTGATTCCTCCAAGTTTTTTTAGAGTAAGAACGGAGCAAATCTTAAAACGTGTTTCGAGGAGAGGGACGAAAGGGCAAAAATGACTAATTTCTCAAATAATTAGGGTTGACAGCAGGCCGGGGTCACTCGCTGTAGAGGTGAGCAACTGTGAGTGTGTGTGTGTGAGCATGTACTCATGAGTGTGCGTGTGTGCACATGCACAAGGTGACAAGAGGAGGGTAAAATGGATTTATAGAGACTCATAGATAACGGATTACAGACTACATTATTAGAAAAACAAGATTACAGAATGAGAGAAACAGCTACAAGGAGATAGAGAAGGAGTGAAGTGAGAGAGACAGTGAGAGAGGCAGTTTCCATAGTTCAGCTGTTGCATTACTGTAGGCCATGAGTGTGTGTGTGTGTGTGTGTGTGTGTGTGTGTGTGTGTGTGTGTGTGTGTGTGTGTGTGTGTGTGTGCGTGCGTGCGTGCGTGCGTGCGTGCGTGCGTGCGTGCGTGCGTGCGTGCGCGTGTGTGTGTGAGTCAGTCTCACCCCGTATCGTCCTGCTGAAAGCCCTCCAGCTCGTCTCGCTGCTCGGCCAGAGACGACTCCAGATCCAAATAGGTGCCATTATGGGACAGCTGCAACGCACAGTCATCAAGCTACATGGAGGAGGAGGAGAGAGACACGATGTTAATCAACTTCATCAGGCAAACGGAACAGGAGAAGAAAGAGACATGTTGAGACCTGAGGCCAGATTCTACAAATGTCTCCTAAAAAATGTTTTCTGAAGAAAAAAACAACAACAAAAAAACAGAACAAAACATCTTTTGATGTTGGTGGTGCTCAAACATTTACACATCAAGGAACCCCCAAAATGATTGGTCGCTGGGCTGACCCCCATCTTAAAAAAAGCACCCTACCAAAGCAAAGATTTGAGTTAACAAAAAAACAACATCACACCCGTGTGAAGTGTAAGTGGTGCGACTCTGGTGTGACAGTCCCTGGGGAGTTGCCCACAAGAATGTGCCCAGGGTGCAGGGCAGCACTGTTTTCAGAAAGCTGCCCCCCATGAAACGGTCCAGAAATGACAGAGCGACGGTGGATGCGGTTTTCTGACCCAGGGACCCAGTGGTGACGGATAAACAAAGCTCCTTAATGAAGTGGTTTCACAAACTTGCAAATACATTTTCAGTTGTTTTTAAGGATAGCGGATCTACAAGTTCGTAGCAAGGCACTCACAGGGCACTCACAGTAATTCACGCTGAGGCGTGAATTACTATAGTGCCCTGCATAACGCCAGGCTAAGATCATTATACATCTCATCTAAATATCCTGTTTCGTGTATACGTCAAACCAAGAGAAACAAATTAGCCCTGAACGCAACTTCATGGGGGCTTTAAACTACACATTGAACAGAATTAAATATGCAATTATGATTTGTGGCAAACTGAAGTGAATCAAACTAAACTGAACTGTAGCCTACTGAACATTATTGGATTGTACCGGGAATGTAATTATTATGATTTTAAATAGGGATGTCCTGATACTTTTTTATTTTAATAATACAAAAAAGAACAAAGATCTCATATGAAGTCCACCAATCAGGAATAGCACACTCCTCACTCAAATTTGCACTTGGGCAACTCCAAAGGAAATTCCACATGCCCCAATATTTTATTTAAATGCCTTAGGGTCAATCCCTTACCCCTGTGTCAGATAGCAGATTAGACTGCATGGCATATTTGCCATGACAAATAAGGGCCGATACTGATACTTTTCCGATACCAATACAGCAGGGGTTTTCAACCTTTTTCATACCAGCGCCCAGCATTTATTCAGCATTTGAGCCACGGACCACCATTTGAGGACATTTTAGCCCCACAGACCCCAAAAACTAAAAATTTATTTTGCTTTTGTCCATCTTAGTTAGTTGTGTAGACTTGGGTTAATTCACATGATGAATATTTTAACTCTTGAGAGTGTAAAAATGAAACCAAATGGACCCGCAAGGGTCCATTTGGTTTCATTTTTACGTTCTCAAGAGTTACATCTGGTTAACCAACTTAGCTGGGGACCACCTGGAACCCTTTCAGGGACCACTGGTGGTCCCTGGACCACCTGTTGAAAACCCCTGCGATACAGTATACTTGCAGATGTGAAAAAAACAAACAAAATAACAACATAACAACAGGACTGAATCGATATTTTTGTCCGATACAGTAACCTAATTTTAAAGGTAAATACTTTAAAGGTAAATACTGTTTAACTTAAACAATTGTGCCCTGAAGAATTCCTTTCTGAGCAGTATACTGTACTTCCATAGAGACAAACAGAGTTTTAATGGCAACAGAGTCACGCAGTGTGACTTTAACACAAATTGTTGAGTCCCTTTAAATCTGTTTTTTTTTTTTTTTAGGGAAGATAAACACACCATAAATGAAAAGCGGGTAGGGTAGCTGTTACACAGTAGCACAGTGAAAATGCTGTACAGTATACACACAACTTCCAATGGTGGGTGTGATGTATATAAACCACCCACAGGAATGACCCTGCCTCCTTCTTTTCATACCCCCTTTGCCTTTTCTGTGCTGTTCCACTCACACCCTTTCTTTAAAAGGAAGAAAAAAAAAACAATATAAGGCTATAAAATGTGCCCTACAGTAGTTTACAGGATGGGTTTGAACAACAGTGTATACGGTGGCCCTGGCCTGTCGACAGAGACACCATCTGTGGCACGGTTCTGTTTTCAGTATT
Organism: Benthosema pterotum; assembly: GCA_039105355.1. Lineage (NCBI taxonomy): Eukaryota > Metazoa > Chordata > Actinopteri > Myctophiformes > Myctophidae > Benthosema > Benthosema pterotum. The sequence goes on from CM076970.1 coordinate 29,288,109, forward strand.
ACAAAATGGCTAGGGGATTTAGCTGGTGTAGAGATGCAATAAAGAACATGAAAACCAAAGCCAAAGGGAAGGGGAGTGGGGGGGATAAGAGAGGGGGGAGGGTTACATTTGGCTAAGCAGTGACGTTACATTCAAAGCCAGGTGTGGGAAAATCAACATGTTGATATTTGCGCTTTACAGTGGCGCGCACATGCGCGCGTGCGTGTGTGTGTGTATGCATGCGTGCATGTGCGTTTGTGCGTGTGTGATAGATGGAAAGGCAGATAGAGTTAAGTCCTTCTTGCATTGCTCATTCATTTGTATATTCATTATGTGTGCACAAACGTGCAGCTTTTCCAACCTAACAGATTACTAGTATCTATCGTCTCCACTTCAGGGCTGTGTGTTGCACACACATCCTACCTGTGCGCACGGTTGATCTAAGGTAACGCTGCACGCCCAAGACGTCCAAACTGACCCAGTATTCAGTGGAACCAGAGCTGATTTTGAGACCAGCTGCAAAGCAACATATCCGAACTTAGAGCTGGCACTGATGTTTATGAGTCGGCAACAGGTGCAAGGAGCCATCCAAGGGACAGCTAAAAAAAAAAGCATCAGCCTTTACCATTGGTTTCTTTTGATTAACTATGCTTTTTGAGGGTTTTTTTGTGTTTTTGAGTGTGCTGATTGCATAATGCGTAAATGTGTATTGAGTTAAATACTGTAATTAGTACACCCCTTACACACCAATACAGTAGGGGCTCCATTTTCGTTACCGCTAAACCCCTTATCACTTAACTTCTTTGCTTTTTAAAACTATTTGTTGACATGTTGAAATATTCCAAAACATTTTTCAAAATAGTAAAAACGAAAGCATGTAACGAAAATGGAGCCCTAGGTGTTTTATGGGTCTAAAAACTATCCTGACCTCAGGGCTGCAGCCAGCCAGCCACACTGTCCTCTGGCTGCTCAGAGAGGCTGCATGACGACACCCTTTAACTAGAAAAAACCTCTGATCACAAGGCCTGCTGCTCCCCTACTTCTCCTCTCTCTCTCTCTCTCTTTCTCTCTCTCCCTGAAACAGAGACAGACTGACGGATGGGCTCACAGCCTATATATAACCCGGCTATATTTACCCCGCTCTGCGGCAGGCATACATGCGGGAATTGAACGGGTGGGTGTGACCATAGGGCAAGAAGTGTAAGGGGGCACCGCCAAGGCCAAGGAGATAGGGGCAGCTATAGGCTAACAGTCTTTTTCTATTTTGCCTCTGAAGTTTTCCTTCGCGATACATTAACTCTCAAAACTTCTCACAGCACTGGCACAATCATTTCCTCCCCATTTTCAGTGGCAAAACAGCGACGGAGAAGGTCTTCAAAACTTGAGGCAGGGGCACCCTCAGGGCACTGGTGGTTCCTAAGGTGGGTATAGAAACAAATAATACACTAATTTCATATTCATTATGTGAGTGGTTTTCAACCTTTTTGATACCAGGGCGGCCAGGGCCCACTATATTTATTCAGTATTTCAGCCACGGACCACCATTTGAGGACATTTTAGCCCCACATACACCAAAACTAAAGATTTCTATTGGTTTTGTCCACAACTTGTCCACAATTCCAGGATGGATTGAAATATGTATGATGATGACGTACGATCATAAGAGCGCCACTCACTTCACACAGGAGTGATTTCTTCATGTACTGTTTCAACCCACCAAGCTCATGTTCGTGCCCCTAATCTAACTAACTCGCTGCTACTGTTTATCACGCATTATCCATTACTCAAACACACACATTCTGCAAGCGGCTGCAAAACCTGACGCCCTGCAAGCTGGTTTGGAATGGGTGTCCATTTCCTGAGACATTCTGTCAGAATATCAGTAATAACAACGTAAAGTAAAGAGACGAAACCACAAACTCAACACGCTGGAGGCTCCTGTCCGGTTTGAGGAAAACACTTAGCGGCGAGTCCACTTTACACTCATTTAATCAAACTCTTACAGAACGCAGATGGAGAAGGGGGTACAGGAGTAATTACTACCACATTACGACAACACAAAAGTCGACTGCCGGCGATCACGGTGGGCTCATTCTTAACGATGCTCTTATGTAACCATGGCAATGGGGATTTTGAACACTTTTTTGTGAATAAAAACTACAGAACATGATAGGGCTATTAAATTACTCTATGTTGTTTTAATAGAGGCTTGTGGGTAATAAAATACAAGTTGTGTCTAGGGGGGTTTGTTCAGTGTGTTGTTCAGGGTACTCCATAGAACAGCAACAGCTTCAAATGTCACCTTGAGTGAATATATATATATATATATATATATATATATATATATATATATATATATATATATATATATATATATATATATATATATATATATATATATATATATATATATATATATATATATATATATATATTAGGGATGTTGAATGATTAAAATTTTTAATCAAATTAATCACAGCTTCAAAATTAATTTAATCATGATTAATCACCATTCGAACTATGTCCAAAATATGCATGTTTTCCGAAAAAAACAACAGAATCTGTGAAAAAAATAACCATATATCTTTAAACTATTTATCAAAATAGGCGATCTACAAGCCCTCAATGCTTGTAGATCCTCCAGCTATACTCTATGGCTCTGGTTACAGGGAGACACAGCTATAAGTCTCCGTAAAACCCTGCTCTACCCATTTCTTTCAATGAGAAAATGCTCAGTGGGTTGAGTGATTGTGCACATGAGTTAATTGAGTTAAAAATTTTAATCAGATTAATCAACAAAATTAATTTAATCCCATTAATTAACTATTTTCAACAGCCTTAATATATATATATACACACACATACTGCAGCGCTGGCATAGTATGTCACTTCCGTCTTTCCCATGCTGTCAAATCCTTTCATTCACAAATCCAAGCATGAGCTCTTCTATCCAGTCTAATTCTATGCTATTAATCTGCAGCAGTCAATCGGCAATTGGGCTCCTTTCTTTCCAATATGTCTGACTGTCCCACATCGAAGCTCTGTGTTGACTTAACATCCAAGTGTTTGAACATTATGCTGCCGTACTGCATGTCTGGTTCGACAGGATGCACGGTTCCTGATTGGAAACAGCATCTCTGGGAGTCGGATTAGTTGTTGTAGGTACTGTATTGCAAGAGAGAAGTTGGCGATTTTTGGGGTTATAGAGGTTTGGCTGTCCATCGCCTTATGGATTGCTTGCCATTTTGCGAAGCCAACTGTGGTTGGTTGGATGGATGGATGGATGGATGGATGGATGGATGGATGGATGGATGGATGGATGGATGGATGGATGGATGGATGGATGGATGGATGGATGGACAAGGGGCAGATGAAAATGGCAGTAGATTTTTCACAAAGCTTCTCAACTATTTTTCCATGTCACATGGAACTATATTTTGTGTCCAATATCACTATGCCAGCAGCACCAGGAAACCATAGTTTTGATGTGACTGTGTAATGACAGTAGCACTATATGGGAGAGGTCCAGAACAAATGACACTAGTTATGTGTGTTTATTTATTTTGAATGTGTCGCCCCCAGTGACCCCACCAAATGATAATGATATTTCCCTGGACTCAGGCAACCAATTAATACCTTTGCAGCCACTTTATCAATACCAAGTATCCTAAAAGTTTGAAATAACCCTCACACATAATGTGTGCTTAGATCATTATGTGTGAGGGTTATTTCAAACTTTTAGGATACTTGGTATTAATAACGTATCCTAAAAGTTTGAAATAATAACCCTCACACATAATGATCTATGTGTGCTTAAATCATTATGTGCACACAAACACACATATGTTTGTGTGCATAGAACATTATGTTGCACACAAACGTAGGTGCACACAAACGCACACAAATGCAAACCGTTGCAAGACACGTCTCCTCGGCCCTCGTCTACAGTATGCTACCGTGTGTGTGTGTGTGTGTGTGTGTGTGTGTGTGTGTGTGTGTGTGTGTGTGTGTGTGTGTGTGTGTGTGTGCGCGCGCGTGCGTGCGTGTGTCTGTGTGTGTCTGGGAACTGCCAAGTGGTCAGCGAGGTCAAAAAGGGGATGGTGGAAGAGGTCAGGAAAAAACCTCAGCACTATAACCGAGGAGAACAAAGTGACAGAGCCATCCAGGGCCGCAGCCACAGGAATTCTGGGATGAGTGACCTATACTTTGCATTCAGCCTCACCAGCCAATCAGAGGACTTTATCGTCGCGGCATAATGATACAGGACAGACATGATTCTCGACGGTAGGACGGCGGACAGAAGTTGGATGAGAGTGAAGCAGATATAGACTGGATTCGTGGGCGTTTTGGGAAGCAGCTCGTGCTTGTGCAAGTGATGTGCTGCGTTTTATGCACTGGCTTTATCCAAAGCCCCTCACCAAGAACAATTATCTATCTGCTCAAAGACACGTCGACACAAAGCCAGGAAGAGCCAGAAATCAAACCGGAAACCTTCCGGTTCCCAAGTTGCCACTATTGCCTTAAAACAGGGGTGGGCACTTATTTTTTCCCAAGGGGCCAAATGAGGTACATAAAATATTGTGGCGGGCCAAGACTAAAGGCTGAACTAAAGTCTGCGTAATATTAATTTAGTTTCAAGATAAAAGTAAGCATAAAACCAAACATTTTGACACCAGGGACCTCACTTTATTCAGTATTTGAGCCACGGAGGACCACCATTTGATGACATTTTAGCCCCACAGACCCCAAAACTAAATATTTCTTTTGGTTTTGTCCACAATACCAGGCAGGATTTCACAAGCAAAACAGGCAAACATAGATAAAAAAAATTAGACTTGTGTGTAGACTTGTGTAGGCTAATTCAGAGGATGAATATTTTAACTCTTGAGAGTGTAAACATGAAACCAAATGGATCCGCAAGGGTCCATTTGGTTTCATGTTTACGCTCTCAAAGAGTTACATCTGGCTAACCAACTTTCCATATTTAACTGGAACTCTCTCAAGGACTACTGGTGGTCCTTGGACCACTGGTTGAAAACCCTTTCACGGGCCGGTCAGAGTCAGCCAAAGCGCCGCATTTGGCCCCCGGGCCGCATAATGCCCAGATATGCCTTAGAATATAAAGATATAACGAGCCTTTTTTTATTCACAAACACGAATGGTGGCAAGACTCATGGAATGGCATTGGAAAGGTTTGCCAGCTTTAACTTGCCTGCTGCCAACCATTTGCAAGGAGATTCAAATGTGATCCCTGTAATAATACGCATGTACTGTAAGAGAAAAGCTTCAGCTGTTACTGTGTTTGCTGCTGCAAGTTCCGCCTTTCCGACTGATGTGAATAAAATTACAAACATAAGCACTGGCCATCTGTCCAGTCGTGCAACCCAGTCCAGCCATAGGTTGTAATCATAAGCTCCTCTACATTTCATTTCATTTGTTCAGTGGCTTTTAAAGATGGACTGTGAATGAGCGACCCCGGTCTGGAAAACCACTCTGTGCTGTTGAACACATTGGTTGGCTGTCAGAGTTGTGTGCCAGCAGTCAGTCTAGTCTGACTCTCTCTCTCTCTCTCTCTCTCTCTCTCTCTCTCTCTCTCTCTCTCTCTCTCTCTCTCTCTCTCTCTCTCTCTCTCTCTCTCTCTCACGCAAGCACACATACACACACACACACACACACACACACACACACACACACACCACACACACACACACACACACACACACACACACACACACACACACACACACACACACACACACACACACACACACACACACCACCCATTTGTTTGCATTTAATCGCCACTCTCCACTGGTTTCAAATCAGCCCGGTTACTTCTTGTGGTTGAACTCACACTCACAACAGGGGGTGTGATTTGCACCTGTTGTGCATGGCATGCTGTGACGTGAAATGCAAAACAAAACAAAGGGTCAGCTTCTGCAACAACACGCAATTGAGTAGGTTCAAGATTAAAAGGAGAAGAAGAAAACACAAGCAATTCTGTATGTGTGTGTACTGTAGCGGTGATAAATGGCTGTTGTCGAGCCAATCAAGCAATATATACTACAGGCATTTCCCAATTATGTCGTCTGCGTTCAATCAATTCTGATGGGTCGATGTGAAACGATAACTCTTGAGAGCGTGTAAATGTTTAAGGTCACGGGTCCAGTTGGTTTAATTTGACACTCTCAAGAGTTTGGTAATTAGTGAGCAGAGACTGCCAGAGAGCACAAATACAAATAATGAGGCTTCAGGACAGTGGTTTTCAACCATTTTGACACCAGGGACCACCATTTATTCAGCATTTGAGCCGCGGACCACCGTTTGATGACATTTTCACCCCAAAACCCCTTAAAGATTTTTTTTTGTTTTGTCCACAATTCCAGGCTGGATTTGGGAAAGAAAACAGGCAAACATACAGATCAAAATGGTAGATAGGCCTATGTTTAATATTCTGTAATTGTGTAGACTTGGGATAACTCAGATACATTAGTTTAACTCTTTAGTGTAAAATGAAACGCGGGTCCATTTGGTTTAATTTTTACGCTCTCAAAGAGTTACACCTGGTCCTGGTTGCAACTTTCATAATTGGGGGACCACCAGGAACTCTCTCAAGGACCACTGGTGGTCCCCGACCGTACCACTGGTTGTACTGCTTTAGGACAGCATTTATGACGGAATACAGAGACATACCAGGGCTAGACAGCATAGTGCTGCACAGCATTTCTCATTCCATTCCATCCCATCCACGAGCCTTCCTTACCTTGTGCGGGGCTTTCAGCAGCCGGTGGACGCCTGCTATCTGGTTGATGAGGGGGATGTCCTCCCTGAACGTGTAGAACGGGGGTCTGGTGGGCTCCGGGAAGTTGGTGCTGTTGAACGGGTCGGTGTCGTCTAGAAACTGAACCCTGCAGGCGAACGTGGCCATGGTGCATCCATGCAAGTGTCTGCTTCAGTTTCAGTCAGCTGGGGAAGGGAACCCAAACGGCAGAGTCCCTGACAGTGTCCCAGTGCCGCTATAGTGTCGCTTCTTTTTCCCCCGCGGCTGCGCCGCCTGGCCGTAACGACAACAAAACCCCAGCAGGTTGCCAAGTCCGCTCTCTCTCTCCCCCAGCTGCTGTCCTTTAGAATAGAAACGTGCCCTCTCTGTGTTGATAAGCCCTGTACTCCAGTCTATCGACTTGTCCTTTATCCTTTATCCTTGTTATTTGGATTATTGTGTCATTATACGGTCTGTTTTTGGAGTGGTGTCGCTCTGGAGATGGGCAGGTGGTGTGTGCGGTGAGTGACACGGCCGGCCAGGCAGGCAGACACACATAGAGCGAGTGAAGGATCAGCTCAGCCGGTCGGTCTGCTTGTCTGTCTCCGAGGGTAAATCCATCCCCCCCCCCCCCCCCCCCCTCTCTCTCTCTCTCTCTCTCTCTCTCTCTCTCTCTCTCTCTCTCTCTCTCTCTTCTCCCCTCTGCTTTGCCTCATCCCCCTCCTCCTCCTCCCTCCCTCCACACCGTCCCACGGCTCAACGTGAGAGCGTCCCACCGGCTCCCATGCAGGCGTTGGATTGCGCAGAGCCCTAGAGTATAGACACGGAGTTGCGCATACTCTGTTCACTTCATGGGGCCAGTCCAATGGCGGCTTTTCTACACAGACTTGTATTGCGAATGGGGACAAATCGGGAACGAATCGGGACAAGTCCTGGACCGGAAGTAGGCAGAAATGCATTGCGCTCAGGCAACAGCACACCTTTAATGATCTCAAATCCCTTTATTTCAAATGATTTCAACACAAACATTACAGAGACTTCAATTGTTACTGTACAATGTACGACAGTAAAACAACTGACATGTTGCACGTGTGCCTAAAATAGCTCTTACTTGCGCTGCCCTCGTTAAAAACAATGTATCTCCCACTCCCGTCTGCCCCTATTCAGGGTGCATGAACAGCGCTCGAGCGCTCAGTTTCTGACCCCTCAATGCCGCAACTCTTCTACTATATGGCTCTTGGATTGCAATAAAAGTACGGTCACTCAGGGCAGCATAGGACACCGAATGGATAATATGATCTGGTGATTCGTAAGTATTTTATTGTTATTTTTTGTTCTTGGCTGTTTGGGTGTATGACCTAATATTTGTGGCCTTTCAAGTACATTCTCATTTGCCTATTAGGCCTATTCTTTTTATGTTGGACTGTTGCGACCCTCTCTTCTAATAGCCGTCTCCAGGCTTACATCGGCAATGAATGAAATGCTCTTCTAAAGAATGTGTATTGTCTAAAATTCCATTCCATTTCTTTCTTTCTCTCTTTCTTTCTTTCTTTTGCCGTTATAAAAAGCTCTTTCCTGTACGGCTCTCAAGCTATAAAGCTATAAAGATTCAAGTGGTCAAGACAAAGCAATTACGACCCATTGTGGCCAAAAGGTGGAAGGGTAGCTGATGTAGAGTATTACACAAAACATAAACTGAATTAAATAATTAAAATGTAAGCTAGAACGAAGTATAGGCCTAGTTTTAACAAAGAAATGGGGCAATTAGATTTGATTGATTGATTGATTGATTGATTGATTGATTGATTGATTGATTGATTGATTGATTGATTGATTGATTGATTGATTGATCAAGTTAGTACAATAACCACAGGAAAGCACTTCAATACAGGGGATACAAAAAGAGAAACAGAAAGCACAGAGAGTAATGCACAGCCTAATTAAGTTACCATAAGGGGTCATACTGCACCCAATTACCAGCAATATCACCAGCTATTAAATAGGCTATAACCTACGCAACCCATGGTTTGACCATGCTGGTAGGAACGGAAAAGCCACCTGCTGCCCTCTTGGGGATGTAAAAAAGAAGTGCAGTCAACAAACTTAGGCCTTTACATTTGGTGAACTCCTGTCTTGTGGCCCGCCAGGACTTCATCTACTGCCCTGTGGTCATTCTCCAGGTTATTCTCTCTTCCCCCTGACCTTTAGAGCATGCTTTGTTATGTCTTGTAATTTTGACTTCAAATTTTCTAAAAGCTCATAATAACGTCTTTCAATAATATTATGCCTACAATTCCAAGTACTTGTCTGACGTGTGTTATCATTGTTGGTGGACTACTGATGGGATAAAAAATGCATTCTTGTTGTATTCAGAAATGCCAATTTTGGCTACATCTTCGGGCCCTTTGATCCCCAAGGTCTTGTCAATCTCATATTCCACGGGCAAACCGTGACAGTCCCAGCCAAAGTCCACATGGAAGCCACTCTGGTGGGCAAAGCGGGTGACAATGTCCTTGATGGTGCCAGCCAGAATGTGCCCATAGTGGGGCAGGCCAGTGGCAAACGGAGGGCCATCATAGAAAGTGAATTTGGGTCTATTCTTAGACTGTTTGAGGAATTCTTGAAAGCAGTCTTTGTCCTTCCAGAACTGTAGGATTTTCTCTTCTTCTGAAGGAAAGCAGATGGAGTTAGGAACTGTTTCCACCATAGTTTATACGGATGTATCTTCTATTGAGAGAATTGACATGCACCTGTGTAAAGCTTTTATCATGATGCTGATTATGTGATGACTGCTTATCGGGTATTCAAAGTCAGGACCTGCTGCAGCAATAGTAGTTGATGAGAAAGCCCTCCTTACTGCCCTTTGGAGATATTTTGAATCTTCCTTTATCAGTGGGGCCATATACACTAAGGAGATACCAATGCAGTTACGTCCAAATATAGAGTCTGTTGTCTAACCTTGTCATCGGCACCACTGCAAACAAGGTTCCCAGATTGCAGATCGATTCCAGGCTCCCCCAGAGTTAGTTTTGAAGTGTCCTTGAACAGGATGCTGAACCCCAAATTGCTCCCGATGTGCTGGTTGGTGCCTTGCGTGTTTTTTCTCTGCCTCGGTGTATGAATGGATATTTGTAATGCACAATCTAAAGTGCTACTCGGGAACAATGCAAGTTATGAACACATATGTTCTACCCAGTTGTCTGACTGTGTCCCTTTTATGTGATGTGCATGAAAATTATTGTACAAAAAATTGAAAGTAAATAAATAAACACATCATTTTGTATAGTTCAGCTATTGAAATGATAACATTTGGTTACAAAACATTAAGGAACCACTGAAATATACAATGCTATATATATACTATCTTATCGTGCATGTACTCTTACCATATCCAGGATGGGTCGATGTCTGAAGACAACCAAGAGAGATAATGATTTATTATTCTGATAAATGCAATAATTATCTCTCACCCTCCCATTCCTACACACCCATCGAACAGAGGTCTTTACAACATGAGAGCAAATGCCAGACCTTCATTGCTGCTAAACGGAATAGTAAGCAGGAGTGAAGCTTCATCATTTGTAGCCAGCCACTATGAGACTGGTCCTACCCAACCCTGGACTTGAGGAAAGAATCCCTTCCCATGCGGAGCTAGAGGAACTGGAGAAGACCGAGGCAGGGGACAGACCTAAATGGGACAGCAAGGCCCAGTATCTGCTCACCTGCGTGGGATTCTGTGTGGGACTGGGCAACGTGTGGAGATTCCCTTACCTGTGCCAAAGTCATGGAGGAGGTACGTGTGGGCCAACTAACAAATACATGAAAATGAAAATTGTTAGAAAACCATAAACTACAAACTTGCGACTGGAATAGCCGGACGGAACTGTGAGGTTCTCAGATTGATTTTGGGATCCACCAGAATTAGTCTTGATGTCCTTGAATAGGATGCTGAACCCTTGATGTGCAGGTTGGCGCCTTGCATGTTTTTCTCTGCCATCGGTGCATGAATGGATAAATGTAATGCACAATTTATGTAAAGTGCCTTGGATAAAGGTGTGCAATAATTGACTTCTCTGATGTGGACTTTTCTACACAAGTTAGGCTACCTAGGGTTGCAAAAGCTTGTACATGTTCCCATAAACCTTCAGAAACCTTTCCATGAGATAAGATGTTTGAAAATGTCGCCCAATTTATTTATTTAAAGGGATCATGATATTTTTTGTCATTCTTTCTCAATTGCACCTAAAACCCCTGAACAATGGTCAGGTTGTGTGGGTGTAATTGTAAATTGATATATGTTTGAATTTACAGGGCATTAGGTTCACATCACTCACGTTATGATAGTTGGCTGATATGTTTATCTACAAATAGTTATCTACTTCGTCATTGGTTTAGAGGGCCCTTGACCACTCTGATTGTGATAACAAGACTCCTGTTCAACCAAAGTTGTTTTCTGAACATAAAACAGTGCAATATTACACTCGATGAATACACTGGTCAATGAATTAACAGTGACCACCGGCCAAGTTCTGATGTAACAACTCTTAAGTATCCTTTTCCGTTATAAACAGCAGTAATTAGCTGGTGACAGCTATAATATAAATTACAATTGCACATTGTTTTTTTTATAAAATTACAGTTGGAATAATTCTTATTGAAATTTACTGTATATTGTACAGTAATAGTCTGTCAAAATCAATCAAGTAGTTACAGTACTGTACTGTACCAATAGTAAATAATCAATAAAATGTGAGTTGCCCATAAAGTCAGACAAAAACGTATTTCTTTATTTTCTCATCTTTATAAAACATGAATTAAATACGAAGGAAAATACTGTATATCTTTTAAATATAAATCCTGCTGGTTCAAAATATGTGAAGGCTTAAGTTACAGTATGTTTTATTGTGTCCTTGGTGAGATTTCATTGGCATTGGCACTGAGCAGCCAGTAGGCCTAAAGCACCCAGGGACCAACCGAATGTAAGTTAGGGTACATGGTTCAAGGACAAGAGAAGAGTAAACAGAGTAAATTTAACCCACACATATGTAAACTCCATACATAACATGGTGTTGATGTTAGATGCTTGGACCTTCTTGCACTGACACAACACTGTGCGATTATACTTATTTTTTATTTCTTCGTCGGGTGAAACCTGACTAAAGAAAGCTCATGAAATATAGATGAAATTATCACCACCTACAGTGCAGGGCAGGCACACTTGGGATTCCACAATCATCCGAAAGCTGCTTTATCCTGGCATCACTTCCTGTTTTGTATACAGCTGGTGGATGGAAGGAGAAGCTCGGACAAGCATTTCCTGGTATCTAGAATTCTGCTGCGTGGGTGGGGCTTATTTTCCATCAACCAGCTGTTTAAAAACCTTGAAGAGAACAGAGTGTACGTTTTCATTTTTCCGTGCCTGGAAGTTCATATGTGCCCATACCCTTACTGACGACCCTGCCTGATTGGCTGCCACACACACTGCCCAAGCCAATTAGAGTGTAGTATGATTGCCTGCCTCCTAAGCTATGACAGTAAATTGAACAACTGTTTGAGTTCACACCTTATCTCACAATAACATTTTACAGTGTTTAATGTTCAGCATCCGCTGTCCCCACCCACTAGTGTCATTCAGAGAAGTAAGTAGAGCAGTGAAGTTTGAGCCTTATTCCGTAAAGAAGTGCCACTTAATTAGCAGACTATTATAGACCAAATCAGAATGTTTAAAAATCAGTAAACAAAATAGAATTTTCAGGTAGAATGTCTATATCGACACAATATAAACATTAAGTATGTCGAGTTTGTCAGATTGTGGATATTCAGAACAAAATAATATATAAGACTTACAATACAATACAACGTACAATATCATACGTATATTGCTCTTCCATAAATAAGGTTAGGTTAATGAATAACTCTCTAATGCAATGCTGCCAGCCTTATCTACGCAGAAATATACACCTTTGGTTATGTGATGTCATTATGATGTATGTGTATTTATTTACATCTGTTAATGCATGAGTCATAAGACTCAGAACAGAAACATTGATTTGTTTGTGCAGAACTACTAAATGTGTATTATGTGAGCAGCAGGCAGAGGTGGAAAAAAGTACTCAAATGTTTTACTTACTTACTTCTGCATTACTTAAAAGTAAAAGTCCAAAATATCCACATAAAAATGTATTTGAAGTACTATGTAAAGTAATATTTCTGCGGGATGTCCTCTTTCCAATGTAAGAGTAATTTGAAAATTATTATAGATTTGCAAATGACTTAAATGTACAGTATATAGCACTGAAGTGCTTACAGTACGTTTTGTAATAATAAACTTCAATCTACAATGTTTTCAAATAATATAGTGGAGTAAAAGTACACTATTTGGATCCAAGTATATGGGTAGAAGTATTGAAAATTGGAATTAAAGGCAACAGGAGGATCGATTGGTGAAGCAACCCAGAACTATGGGAAGAATACAGTATACGAGTTTCGTATGATTAGGTTTTCATTTATAGATTTATCAAGCACTTTAATGCCTTTTATCTGTTGCACTACTGTTACTTGTTGAATTATTTTTTGTGTTATTGCACTGTGGATGAGAAGGAAACGATATTTCATCCCCATGTATGTCGACATATTGGTGTGACAAATGAAGAACCTTAAACTGAATTTAAGAGATACTGTAACACAGTCCCTGCCGTGCTATACTTGCTATAACATCACAGATCAGATGCAATCTCTTAACCAGCACAACAATATGCCGTATGTCATTGTGTTTGTAGTGTGTTTGTATACGTACGCGTGCTTGTCCTTACTTATCATTACTACTTATTATTACTACTACTACTCTGTCTTTCTACCTGAAAAGAATGTTACTGTCATTTCAGGAGCGTTTATGATCCCCTTCCTAATCCTGCTGGTTCTAGAGGGCATCCCGATGCTCCACCTGGAGTTTGCTATCGGCCAGCGCCTGAGGAAGGGCAGTGTGGGAGTATGGGGGTCCATTAGCCCATACCTGACTGGTGTTGGTGGGTGCAAAGCCTAGAAATTCCCATGATTTATATAAGTTGTTTTCAAAACATTTCATGCCTAGGACACTCAGGAAAATGCCTTGTCCCAGGGATCCACCATAAGACTGGGAGCTTCAAACAGGATTAATGTGGTTAAGTTATAACCACATTATGTTTCAAGCTCCAGGTCTTGTGGTGGGTTAAACCGATGTTTAAGGGAGTCGCCTGTTTATTAATTATTATTATTATTCATTAATTATTTTATTAATTATTGTCTCTGCACTCAACAGGAATTGCTGCTATGTCTGTGTCGTTTCTGATTGGCGTGTACTACAACAACATCATTGTATGGGTGCTGTGGTATCTCTACAACTCTTTCCAGAGCCCACTGCCATGGAGTCAGTGTCCACTCAATGAGAATCTCACAGGCAGGTGTTTGGTCCACTGATTACACTGGTTAAGTTTATGTTCCATTGGCAGCCATAAGATTGAGCCGTCTTTCTCGTGTCTCTGAAATTATCTATAAAAATATGCCTTGACCACAGAATATATACGCATTATAAGGGTGATATGTATTTGTGGCCATAGATTGTAATAAACTGTATGGGCTGCCAAGCTGATGCTTGACCCCAAAATGTATCATGAAAATTGTAGGACAGTGACAAGTGATTTTCTTTTATTAATGTCGTAATGTCGTAATGTCGTGTGTCGTAATTGTCGTTGTGATAATATTCCAAAAGTTAGCTCAAAATCACAGCAACCGTGTGACAGTGCCCCTGATAAATGTTTGATTTACCCCCTTCAGGATTTGTGTCGGAATGTGAACGAAGCTCTCCAGTGGATTACTTCTGGTATAGAGAAACATTAAACATCTCAGCAAGCATAGAGGACTCTGGGGGTCTACAGTGGTGGATGGTGCTTTGTTTAGCTTCTGCTTGGACCATACTCTATATCTGCTGCATAAGAGGAATTGAGACCACAGGAAAGGTAGGATTGTTGCTACACACACTACAATGTACATATTTTACATTAAGATACAATTGAAATACAATTGGCCAGTCCTTTATGTACGTACTGTATGTAGCTGGTACTTGTGAAGCAGTATTTCCAAGCATGCATGCATGCACAGCCATAAGCACACACGTATTCACATACATCTAATCTCTCTCTCTTTATCTCTGTACAGGCTGTATACATCACATCCACTCTTCCATACTTGGTGCTCACCATCTTCCTCATCAGAGGTCTGACTCTCAAGGGCTCTTTTGAGGGCATCAAGTTCCTCTTCATTCCAGATGTTAGTACAACATGCACTTCTCTCTTGAAAGTATAGGCACCACCTCAATGAAGGTTTGATTCCTCCAGGCGCATATATCAGTCAGGTTGTCCATACTGTAAGCAGTATATCTGTATTTATAGATATCTATATCTATAAATACAAAATAATAAAAAAAAAACAGCCAATATTGTTGATCTGCCATTGCGGAAGGTTTTTGAACATTTTAGAAATTCTTAATTGAAGCTAGAAAATTGTGTTGCACTTTTTGATATGAAATTGTTCATTATTTATTATTATTTTACCCCTAGATAGATGAGTTGATGAAACCTACGACATGGTTGGATGCAGGTGCCCAGGTGTTTTATTCCTTTTCATTGGCCACTGGAGGTCTGATCTCCTTCTCTAGTTACAACCCTGTTCAGTAAGTATGATATTGAGGCCATATTCTTCAGGAGAAATGAAACAACAAGATGGCTAATTACATCATTCATGTGGATCTCAGAATTAATGCGGCCAGTATGTGACATTGGTTAGTCATCTATAGTTACCAACCGCCTTTCACTTCCATTTATAAAATTAAAATTAAATTTGGTGCTGATCGGTCTACTGACCCTTTTCCAGATTTTCTATTGGGAATTGGGATGAATCTCACAGTGCGCGGTGACTCACCAATTTCAAGCTACTGAAATAGAATACATTATTTCATAGATTGGCCATGATATCTGAGATACACATGGAAGCCACAGTGTTTTTAGATTCTGTCTTGCTTATATTCAGCTTGAAACATTTGCAATATACAGTATAGGTAATAATGTAGCAACTATACTAGTTTATACTATAAAAGTTTCTAAAAGTTTTAAACTTTGCAATTGTTTTTTCACACATTTTCTCAACAGCAACAACTGTGAGCAGGATGCAGTCATCATCTCCGCTGTTAATGCTTTCACTTCGGTCTTTGCTGCCACTGTTATCTACACTATTATTGGCTTCAGGGCCACTTCACAGTTTGATGACTGCCTTAATGGGTATGTCCCTTCAATCTGAAATTCACACATTTTAAACCACCTATAAGCCTGATTTGAGGGGTGTTTTGAGGTCCGCACACACCAGGAGTACTTCAACACCAGGGGTGTGTAGAAGTATTATATTCTGTTCTATATGTTGTCACATACCTGTAACAGACATCATCTACATACAACGTTACAATTCTCCTTATTTTTGCAGCACGAGGTTAAACTAAGCATAAGTCTAGCTAACTCAAGCAGCCGCTGTACATGCTCAGGGCATTGTGGAAACATTTCTCAGTCTATACATGACATTGACTTGACCTTTCAGAAACATTGTATTGCTGCTCAATGCCTTTGAGCTACCAGAGGGATCCATCACAGAGAGCAACTATGATACCATGCTGGGAAACCTCAACAGCACTGCCTCAGGGCAAGCAGTCATAAATGGTCTGGACCTCAATACCTGCAACTTGCATAAACTCCTCAGTGAGGTATGATCCTACCGTGTGTAAACGCACAACATCCCATTGAATGTGTTCTTTTTACATGACTTGATGTGTGTGGTTTTTAACCCTTTTCACCTCGAGATCCATTATTTATTTGGCAAACCTAACCATCGGACCGGTGCCTAACTCTAACCCCCACCGTAACTTTAAAGGGATATTCCACTTTCAAAAAAAACTTTTGTTCATTTTATGGTCTACTCAGTCTCATGTGAACACACCAGACAGTTTAGAAGTTACTGCATTCAGTATTTAGATATTTGATGTTCATTTTAGCACATCCGCCTCCTTCCTATACAAACCCATTATAACTTAAAACTCTATTTTAACCATGACAGATTATTTGAAAACAACCCATCTTTTTTTCTGGTGACCCTCCATTTGGTTTAATTTTACACTCTGAAGAGGAGAGCTAACTAGATCCAGGAATAAAGAACGATATAGTCCGTATGTCGCTGTCTTCTTTAAGGGTCCCTTTGGTTAACACCGATTGCCATAATTGAGCTGGGGACCACTGGTTGAAAACCTACTGTTATTAATGTGTGTATTAATCACAGTGTATGAGTCCATTACATTCTGATGGTGTATGATCTTGTTGCTTTACAGGGAGTGGAGGGAACAGGTCTGGCATTCATAGTGTTCACAGAGGCCATCACCAAGATGCCCATCTCTCCTCTGTGGTCTGTGCTCTTCTTCTGCATGCTCTTCTGTCTGGGGCTGTCCAGCCTGTTTGGGGCGATAGAGGGAACCGTGGTTCCTCTGCAGGATCTCAAGGTCTTTCCTGAGAAGTGGCCCAAGGATGTGGTGACAGGTACAGTACAAGACACGAGTTGATTTGCTGACAATATGCCAACTACAGTTTGTCGACTCACTTAATACATGCATTTGTCTTGTCTTGTGTTTCAGGCATTGTATGCCTCATATCCTTCTCGATTGCACTCATCTTTTCCCAGCAGTCTGGTAACTACTGGTTGGCTCTGTTTGACCGATTTGCTGGATCCGTCCCTCTGCTATTAATCGGCTTGTGTGAGATGGTGGCTGTTGCCTACATATACGGATCTGATAGGTAGGCGTGTCAAAAACTGACTTCTGTGGCATTGTTCCTTAAAGAAAGTATGTGTGTGTGCGTTTGTGCGCTGATGGATATACAGGTAGTGAGAAACTCATGAGTGTCTCATGTGGTTTATTCTCACAGGTTTAACGAAGACTTTGTATTCATGATTGGACACAAACCCAATTTCTTCTGGCAGCTGACATGGAGATTGGTCAGCCCTCTGATTGTCTTGGTTATCTTTATCTTTTACTTTGTGACCCAAGTGAGTGAGCAGCTGACATACACGGCCTGGGACCCCAGCTCAGTAAGTTCAGAATATCAACCACATCTCAGCTGTTTGCATAACCAAAACATGCATACATTCAAATGTACTGTATTTCAGAGGTGTCATGGTCATACTTGGTCAACCACCAATATAGCACTATAGAGCTGCACAGTTACACCAGAGCGCATGTTTCCAGAAGTGAATTCTGTTCATTTTCGTCATAGACTTTTCAAAAATAATTTACATACTGTAAAGACACTTAGCTGCGGACCAAGCCAACTCGGGTGGTGACAAATCATGACAACAAAAACGATATTTTGGACTGATCAATAATTAAGAAAAAAGAAAAAAATGGCAGGATACAACACTTCTTGTTTAGATTTTCTTCCTACGAATTATATGTTTGGTCCAAAACATTGTGTTTGCCACATATTTTGTGTTTTCTAGTTACCTATATTGTATTTAATTTTGTGATCTCTCCCCTGTCATATGTCTTCAGGCAAACTTCCCAGTTCTAGAGACGTTGGTCTACCCCAGTTGGATCTACTTTATCATCTTCCTCCTGGCTGGAGTCACCAGCCTTTTCATCCCAGCAGTTGCCATTTACGAACTACTCAAAAACTGTTTCTGTAAGAAGAGCAAGTATGAACCCGAGGTCAGTACGGTGTCTGCCTCGGTCAAAATGAACGGGGTCTGAATCCGCACTGTCACAGCATTACCACAATTCTTAACTCAATCCAAGCTAGTGTGACATAACATTTGATGTAAAAAATGCTCAAAAGTCCTGAGAGACAGCAAAATCCTGCAGCAACTATTGATGTGGTCGCAACCTTGTGGCGATCACTGGTGACCAGTTTCGCAACTACTTTACTGGTCGCGGTCACAGTTATAGGTGCTTGTGTTCGTGACCAGGTTCAACTGTAATAGTTGCAGACTATTAGGTCGCGGCTACTTGCTTAGGGTTGCAGCTAGTTTAAAGGTCGGGGGAGACCTAAGCCATAACCCATAACCTTTGCCCTGCAGCAGGTGCAGGGCAAAGTTCCCCCGTCCCTCTCTGGCCTCACGCACCTTGTCCTGACAGACAACGGAGGTCTAGTCACAACCAGGCCTTCCGGTTCTGACTAGTAGGCAAGTGGTCACAACCTCCCTAGTGTATCACACTGTTGACACTTTAAAGTTGTTGGTGTTATGATGATATACGATGATGTATGATGAAGCGGTGTAATTTTGAATACATTTACAGCATCGTGGCTATGCTGTGTTCAACATGAATGGTTAAATGGTGCATTTATATAGAACCTTTATATAAGGCACTATTTTACATAGATTGTGGATCCCATTCACATACCAATGGGGGCTGAAACCATGCAAGCTACCAACCAGCACACTGGGATTAAGTGTCTTGCTCAGAGACACGTCGACACTAACTCTGGGGGAGCCCAGGCTCAAACTGGTGACCTACCAACCAGCCACTCTACCCCTAAGCCACCGCTGCCCCGCATAGCCACGATGTGGAGAAAGAGTGCAGTTTTTTTCTTCTTTGCTATGTTTACGGCCGTAGGCTTTTAGGACTTCTATGCACCCTTCTCCTGTTCACCAACAAGATGTTTACAGCTTTCATATTGTTGCTTGATTACGTTAAATTCTGTGCTATAAATTCCCACTTGATGAATACATGACTTGGATGGTGTGTTGATTTGGATTTGATCATGTTATTTCTCAATACAGCCTATAGCGCTAAGTGGCAAAATGTTTATTGAAAGGACCCATAGAGTGCATTTTTCAGTGTATCTGTACTGTGACAAACACTGTACTATAGGTAGATACAGTAGATCACTGTACACTAGTAGTGACTGTTATGAAACTGAGACTGAAAGCGGCGGTAGACATCACACCCCTCTGGTGGACAAAGCGGGTGAAAATGTTGTTGGTTGTGACAGCCAGAATGTGCTCCTAGGCCAGCAGCAACAGCAATGTGCTCTGTCTGTCTATGTCAGACAAATGACAACTTTGTGAACTCTGTGCACTCAACTCTCTCGGAGTCACTGGCAATGTATGGCAAGTTTGAGATTTCAGGTTGGTTAGGGTATGATTTTCCTCTGAATTAAAAAGTGAATGCCCCAATTCATATGTTTTTTGGTTGTAACCAAACTCCAGGAAACACTCTTACATGCGGTACCCTCAATTCTATGTTATACTATCTTATCGTACTCTTATGATGCCCAGTGCCACAGAGGGTGGCTCGTCTGAAAACTACGTAAAGAGATACTGATTTATCATACTGATATCAATCAGTAATCACCCTCCCATTCCTATACACACCCACCGAACAGGGGGAGAGCAAATACCAGACCTGTATTTCACCTACATCCATATGTACAGTATTTCAGACGTGTCAAAGTTGTGTTTTATGCCAAACCCGCACCACATAATATAGGCTACATCGCATCATAATTATCATCGTCGTAATTATACACACAACCACCCATTAGTCTTTTGTGCAGCAACAGCAGCACTGCAGAGCACTGCAGTTACAACAGAACACCTGTTTCCGGCAGTGTTGCTCACTCCACAAGTGCCTGATCCTAACAATCTACTCTACTGTATACATTGTTGTACAGGTGACTAATAAACTATTAAAATGTTATAATATTTTTTTTATTTTGAATTTATATATTTAAATTATATTTTTTTAATACACAATACTTACTCATTTTTAATTCCATACCTGAAAATTGTACCAAAGTGCAAAAAAGCAGATAAATTAAATATACTATACCACAAGTAAAAGTAGGTACTTTTTGTTTGTTAATGTTTCCATTAAACCTTGAGGTAAAGGAAAAACTGAAGAAACAAGGAGATTTTTGGTTTGGATGTGCATAACTTCCCATGTCAATATGTATATTTTGGCGCAAAACAAGACTATATTATTAGCACATGTTTAAAGTTAAATATTAACAGTGAGCACTGGCACTGTGAAAGGACGTTATTGTTACACCAATACTTGCCCGGTGACCGCTTTAATGTTGTTTTCTGTTATATACAATGGTAATGAGCTGGTGAAAATGGTAATATAATATAAATGCCAATTACAGGTACATTTTTATTTTATTTTTCAGTGCAGTTGGAATAATCATTTAATTGTCTATCAAAGTCTATCAAGTAGTTAAGGATAGCCATTGTAAAGAAGCCATAAAGTGTGAGTTGCCCATAAAGTCCATCATAAATGTTGTAATATCTTTATAAAAACCTTTATCAAAAGGAAACCAAGTATGTTTTAAAACTATAATAGCTACTTCAAAGTATATGAAGGCTAAAGTTACAGCATGCTTCATTGTTCCCTTTGGGAGATTTGCCCTCTGTGTGGCATTGAGCATCCAATACAGCACTCAGGGAGCAACCAGAAACCCACACATAAACTCCATAGATAACAGCCCCCTGATGCTTGGACCTTCATGCAATGAGGCAACACCGTGCTACCACTACTGCATTGTTACTTAAGATTATTTTTACAGCTCAAAGACACACAAAGACACTCACTTTTGGTCACACTATGTCATTCCCATAACCAATGTTCACAAACATTTATTACGTTTTGTGACATTTTTTTTTTTTTTTTTTTTTTTTCATTTTTCTTTTGGGTTTTATGATTTCAATCACACCCACACAAATTACACCACAAACCTGAACTTATTGTATATATCCAGTGGATCTTCTCTTTTTGGTCTTTTGCGCTGCAATGAAAACAATGAAAACAGTGGAAATAGTGACTGGCAAACCCCTTTGACATTATGGCATTTGCAGAATGTGACAGCACATACAGCAGGAAAATCAGAGCACTTGTTTTTATTAAAAGTCACAATCCCTTTAACCTTAGCTGCTTTATCATTAGTTCGCCTGATAATTGTACAATGTCAATAATACGCCCCTAGACTATCTTTTGGACAATGTTTTGTTTCTGCTTACAATTCTAGGTGAATTGATAAAAACAGTAAATGGAATCACCGACGATAAGCCAGTGATCCCTTTGACAGTACATCGAACCCGGCAATGCCTGTTTGAGTTGACACTTTATCAAGAGCTTTAAATCTGTGCTATCTCACAATAACTTTTAACAGCTGGTGTACAGTATTTGACCTTCAACTTTATGCTGCCCACACCCGCTAGCGTCGTACAGAGACGTACTAATACAATTACTACTACAAAGAGCAGTGTAGTTTGATTTTATAGGTACAACAGGGCTACTTTTGCAGAGACTGTTGGAGACCAGATCTGATTTTTTGGTTTGTTTAAAAAAAATCTCCTGTTGTTATTGTACAAAAGCATCCAGCCCATTCTGTTGTACTGTTCTGCATGTTTTTACACCATCGTCCCCATGTGCCTAACAGAAACAAACTTTCCAGTATCACTCGGATTGCTTCCAAGATCATCGGACTCCCCACGCCCTCACTCTCTGATATGAACAATAAGGCCATCACACGGCTAGGTCTGTCAATATCAAATGACACTGATCATCCTCTGTATCGCTTCTTTAACCTCATGCCATCTGGTCAAAGATACAGAATCTTGCCCTGGAAAAAGGTCCGGTTCAGCAGGAGTTTTGTTCCCTCAGCCATTGCAGCTTTAAACAAACTGCCCCGCCGATAGGGTGATCTGTATACAGTTCATGTATGATGGGATGGTTTTGTCTGTGGGGACCTCATGTTTTCTGTATTGTCTTGGTGTTTTGTGCTTTGTGATGTTCAATGTTGGTGTTTGAACAGACTGTGAAGAGAAACATCCTTCGAGACAATACAGATTATTATTAGGTCTATTTTGTCGACTTGTACATATTTAGAACAGAATGATATCGTCAATGACTAATACTTATTTATTTCCATGACTGTTAATGCATGGCTCATAAGACTACGATCAGAACTACTGACTGTGTTCTTTATTTATTAGTGTGTGTGTGTGTGTGTGTGTGTGTGTGTGTGTGTGTGTGTGTGTGTGTGTGTGTGTGTGTGTGTGTGTGTGTGTGTGTGTGTGTGTGTGTGTGTGTGTGTGTGTGTGTGTGTGTGTGTGTGTGTGTGTGTGACTTATATTGAAGTTCCAATATTTTTACGTGACAAGAATGTTATTGTCATTGCCGGAGTTTATGATCCCCTTCCTAATCCTGCTGGTTCTAGAGGGCATCCCGATGCTCCACCTGGAGTTTGCTACCGGTCAGCGCCTGAGGAAGGGCAGTGTGGGAGTATGGGGGTCCATTAGCCCATACCTGACTGGGTGCAGAGCCTAGACATTCCCATCATTTATATCAGTGGTTCTCAAACATTTATAGGACCCCCAAACACATCCGTATCTGGATGTGGACCTTTGGCGCAAAATACCTATAACTTAGCACTAAGCACTAAACATAGTTAAAATGTAAAAAACTGGGGGGGCTGGGGACTATAGGAGCACCCCTCGTTCCTACATGTGTGGATGAGGTGGATGGTGCTGTCAGCTTTGTTTAGTCTCTGTTTGGACCATAGCTTCTATTTGCCTCTATTTGCTGCATAAGATGGATTGAAACCACAGGAAAGGTAGGATTGCTGCTACACAAACTACAAACTACATTTTACATGAAACTGCCCGAGAGCAGCAGAATTGAATTGAAATTCTATGCTATAAATGTCCACACACAAGATCAGTGCATTACTTGGATGGACGTTTCTGTACTGAAGTTTCTGTACTGTCACACACCGTACGGTACTACTAGGTAGATCATGTACTGTAAACCATAGTGACTGACATCATAAATTCAGTCTAATCATTACTAACATTATTGTCTATAGCTTCTTCAGAAAGAATCCATCCATGCAATACTAAACACACACAGAGCCCATTTAGCCTGGCACACACTGTGTGTGTGTGTGTGTGTGTGTGTGTGTGTGTGTGTGTGTGTGTGTGTGTGTGTGTGTGTGTGTGTGTGTGTGTGTGTGTGTGTGTGTGTGTGTGTGTGTGTGTGTGTGTGTGTGTGTGTGTGTGTTTGTGCGTGTGTGTGTGCGCGTGCGTGCGTGCGTGCGTTTGTGTGTGTGTGCGTGCACGTGCGTGGGCGCATGCATGTGTGTGTCTCTTTCTCTCTTTCTCTAAATAACCTTGAAATCAACAGGGAAGATCGTCTCTGTAAATTGCTAGTCAATAAAAGAGTCCATATTACTCTACAGCGGAGGCTTTCTTTGGTTAATTATTGTATTACAAAGGAACACTGACAGGCATTATGAAATTGTTGACTTGACAGTGACATAGCAAATGTATTTTTTTTTACTATATTCAGATGTGAACGTATACACCTCTTATTTGACATACTGAAATACTGAATACATAGTTATGTGATGTTTTACAGTAATTTCAAATATTATTTCAAATAAAGTATTTCAAATCTAGAACTGTCAGCATGCTATTGAGAAGTAATTCAAGGTCCCAATGAGATAACATATCTATTTATGACATAAGAATGTCAAAGACTTAATTGGCCTAATATTAAAGATAGTGTCTTCCTGGTCGGACACCTGAGTGAATGTACGGTTGTGCATTTTACAATCTGCTTGCTATTAGTCATCAACAGTTCTAAGACAATGAAAATGAGCATGGGCTCAGAGCAATATCCTCAGTTGTTATCTATTGCACACAGTGTACAAGGGTGACGTGTATCACTGTTTTTACAAACATAATCGTAGGCAGATATAAACTATAGAAAAGCAGTTCCTGCTTAGGCTTGCTGAAAACATCCACAACATACAATTCACACTAGATATTGTACCATAACAGAAGAAAAAGTACATAAATATTATTAATAATCATGAAACAGAAATTGTTCCTTGAGCTGTAGCATGCTAACAACTGGAAGTTATACCTGTTTAAAACCCACCCAATAGGAAGACACAGTGCAGGCCATAACTTGAAAAAGAGAAGACAGCCTAATGGCACAAATAAGCCAACTACAAGCTCACAAGGTTTCACAGAGCAACTCATTGTGAACCAGGCCTGTAACTCAAAATGTCACCACTGTATGAAAGAATGCAGGTATTGTACCGGTATGTTGCACCTGTACCACAGGTGAAGAGAGTGAAGCGCAGACTTGGACAGCATCAGCACAGGATATGTCCAAACGGAATCACAAAAATGTAAAATCTGAATACATATATGCAGTATATTTTTCCATGCCAGATATATTGACATACAACATGTGGGAATGTGGTGTTGAATGATCAAAAACTTGATTATAAGAGCATGTTAAGAATTGTGTTTGTAATCATCTTTTTGGACAACTTCCTAATAATTTCACATGGTTCACGCAGGGGAACCAGATACATTTAAAGTGCTGCAGTTCACATTCTGCATCTGTTCTTCTAGTCACATTGTTGGACCGTCAAGGTTTCATAATATGAGCACAAAAAAGCGAGTGTGCTGGCTGGAGCAAACCCACGATAAATATAAACTGCAGAGAATAGTGTGTGCGCGCTGGAGCAAGCCCACAATTAACACATATTTGACCACATACAGTACTGCTACTGTTTATAGTCCAGGAATACACATTACCTTGGGAGTCTCCTTTAATCTCTCAATCCCCCCCCCCCCCCCCACCCACCCTGTGTCTCTCAGTAAAACATGGTTGTAGCATCACATGATGTATTAACCATTATCAAGAAGGCCTTAGCATTTTCCACCTAACCGCGCTGACAATACATAATGTTTCACAGGGTGTGACAGCGTAACAGATAACTACAGTTGAGATGCTAAAGGTCATCATAAATGCCTTTTCAGTTCCCCTTTAAACAACACATGCTCAGGGAACAGCAGTAGCACACAGAGATAGACAGATAAACTCTCCGGGGGATTTAAGGTGAAGGTTACACTATTTTTCACATCTCTGGTGACCAGAGAGAGAGAGAGAGAGAGAGAGAGAGAGAGAGAGAGAGAGAGAGAGAGAGAGAAACTGTAACAGAATAAAGGAAACCTGGATTCCTAAAGCATCACAGAATAGATTGCACCTCACCGTCAGCCACACAATGAAGCTGAAGCTTCCTAACCCAGGACTGGATGATCGGATACCATCCCATGAGGACCTGCAGCGGATTGAGAAAGAGGACGCTGGAGACAGACCCAAATGGGACAACAAGGCCCAGTATCTGCTCACCTGTGTGGGATTCTGTGTGGGACTGGGCAACGTGTGGAGATTCCCTTACCTGTGTCAAAAAAACGGAGGAGGTATGGTGGGATATGACCTTCATCTGCATCTTCTGTATATAGAATATAACGGTACAATATAGGTCTACATCCAAATAAATCTGTGTGTGCAGATGTGTCAGCATTATAGGCTATAGATCAGAGGGTTCTCGGAGTGGGTTCTGGAGACTCCCTAGCGGATTCCAGGTTCTCCAGAGAAAAATGAGTTAATTTAACATGAAATTAACCCATTTTAACCTGTTATATCTTAAAGCTATTCAAAAATATTTAAATGCTTAATACTAACATTAAAACTAGGCCCTTTGGCAAAAATAGTACACCTACAAACTCAGGTTTGACAAAGCTTGCTGATTTGCCCTTGGATGAATGTACCATCATTTCTGGCCAATAGGCCATACCTGAATATATGCCGCACCTGACTGTGAGCTTCCTGCTAGAGCACCCTTTGGGGATGTTACCTGTCAAATTCCATAGATTCTATAAGCCGCAGGGTCCAAAGCATGTGAACAAAAGCAGCAGCTTATTGTCCGGAATTTGGTCATGTTTTTTGTTTGTTTGTTTTTAGTCAGAACATTGGCCATTTATGATATGCCCAGAACAGGAATTATAGTCTGTGTGGTTCTAGTGGTTAAGGCATTTTTTGCCATGTGCTTGAAAAGCAGCTGGACTACATGTTCACCTAACCGCTACTTGCCACTGTAGTAGACACCTTTCCATGATAGGCATAAGTCTCACATTGGTTGCCTCTAAACCAATGTGAGACTTATGCATAAAACCCATACTCAGAACACTGTGCCTGAAACTGTCAGCTGAAGCCGATTAAGCTGAATCGATGTTAA
The DNA here is from genome assembly GCA_039105355.1 of Benthosema pterotum. Lineage (NCBI taxonomy): Eukaryota > Metazoa > Chordata > Actinopteri > Myctophiformes > Myctophidae > Benthosema > Benthosema pterotum. The sequence goes on from CM076970.1 coordinate 29,315,013, forward strand.
CAACCCATCATGGCAAACTGAGTCATTATTTTTTGTCATTTCAGGAGCGTTTATGATTCCCTTCCTAATCCTGCTGGTTCTAGAGGGCATCCCACTGCTACACCTGGAGTTTGCTATTGGCCAGCGCCTGAGGAAGGGTGCTGTGGGAGTCTGGAGGTCAATTAACCCACACCTGGCTGGTATAGGTGTGTAGACCAAAACTAATGTATCTTTTTATGGTTGATGGTTTTAATGGAAACATTTTAACTGTTTAAATAAATGAATTTGTAGTATAAGCGTAACAGTGTCCATGATGTAAAAGTCTGTGGATAGTATTTTTTGCACTATTTCCACATTTGTATATCTCAGAGGCATATATTGTAGGCTACTTTGACTCCACTATCTTAAGAATTAGTCACTAGCAGTGTTGGGCAGTAATGAAGTACAGTGTAATATTATTACCTTTTCCAGTGAAAGTAGTGTAACAGTATTACTCAAAACACGTCCCGTTACTTATTACAAAAGAGTTTTGTTGTTGCAAGATGTGAAAATAGAACAGATTTACAAGGTATCAACAGATAACAACAGAGATGAGCAGTAGTTTGTAGATCCTGATCCACCACAGCAATCTGTACACATGACGTACACTACAAGTTGTGGCAGGTTGACACTAACAGATTGTGCTGTACATCTCTATTCTTGTGGGTGGGAGGGGGAAATTTAGGAAATTAATAAGTAATATGTACCATATTACTCTTTGAGGTAATGAGTAATATAATATTACTTTTTGAGGGGGTAGGGTTAGGGTCATAAGTAAAGTAAAGATATTAGGCTACTTTACTTAATATATACATAATATGTAAGTAATATTGCCCATGTCGGGGTGGGAGGATTCACTTACCTCCCCATACGACACAATATCACTATTTAGGTTCTGAATCGTTTCATATTGCAATTCTTAATTATGTCGTAATTCATCTCGATATATCGGTATATTGCATATTTTCTCCTACAAATTACTTTGCTTTTATACTAAAAGATTTTAAAACAATTTTAAACAATATTGACCATGACACATTCAATCAACTACAACATTTTAAAGCAATTTTAAACAATATACATTAGATAGACTAAGAAAAGTTCAACATATATTTGCAGCAATGCAGCCAGATAACCCTCATTCAGTGCTTCTGACATGAATAAATGAATACATATATATTTTTTATATCATGGCATTAAGAACTACAATAAATTGGCGCACCAATGTACTTATGACAATAGCCGATCTACAAGCTCACGTTGCCACATTGTGTTGTAGATCTGCTAATTTCAAACTTTTTTAATAGGTTACATTTATAGGCTACTTTTGAAAACTTATGAAATGGGTGCATTTTCGAATTCCTATCAATAATTTTTATAAATAATTGCAATATTTATACTACTCAAGTATTTTTTCCCCACTGTGTACCACCAGGTATTGCATCCATGCTGGTATCATTCCTGGTGGGGGTGTACTACAACACCATCATGGGCTGGATCATGTGGTATCTGTTCAACTCCTTCCAGGACCCACTGCCATGGAGTCAATGCCCTCTGAATGAAAACAAGACAGGTATACAGCACTGAGAGATTACACAAAAGTAGGACATGGCCTACTTGTGTGCGAGCAGAGCAAGTGAGCAGGGGGCAAGTGCCCCTGACGCGTTCAGGAGATAATACTCATGACAATACTTAAAGAGATGGTAATTACATCACCATTATATCATTAACTAGAACTGAACTCTCTCGAGTGTCAACTTGTGCATTGTGCAAGTACAACGTAGTACCCCTGACACCTCCAGGAGATAACATAAATATAAGTACCTACCTTAATTACATCACCATTGCATCATCAACCAAAGCAGCCAATCAAGGTTTTTAAAAAGTGCTCCACCGACCAACCGGCGACCGAACGGCCATGAACTGTAAAACATACTTGTGCCATATAGGCTAATAGATTTCTACAGGTTATGATTTGATCTCAAAACTGTGATATTGTGTCTGAATTTGTGCCAGTGTGTGGAATGAATATGAATGGCTGAGCCACGCCCCACCGGCGCACTTTGAATGCACTATCGTACAACCCTATTTGGCCCTTAAGAAGTCATGAAAATAGCAGAATGTAGTATAGTCTAGGACCTGGCTAAGATTTGTATGCACTTCATTTAGCGGAGAATATCTCAACTGTTTTTGGCTAATATGGCCGCTGCGAACAACATGGGAACTGTGGCTAAGCCTCTATCCGGGACGAAATACCTGAAAATGACCACGCCCCTTTTAAAATGACCCCTATTTCAAATATGGCTCTAACCTACAAAGCTACAGATTTTCTGAGGTGCTCAAAATGTTCAGATTACTCATGTTTGTGTTATCCATGCCTGAGTCAGCAACACTCTATAGTCTTTAGTTGCCAAATCCAATATGGCTGCCAGTTTGCCACCTGAAAAAGCGTTTTATCAAGAACGTCTGAACCAGATGAGCTATGAATGCAAACGTGGTGTCTAAATCATGTGTTTTGACAATTAGAAACATGCTGGGGTGCTTATCTTTATGAACATTTTGAGCACCTCAGAAAATCTGTAGCTGCAACGGTTTGTAGGTTAGAGCCATGTTTGAATTAGGGGTCATTTTAAAAGGGGCGTGGTCATTTTCAGGTATTTCGTCCCGGATAGAGGCTTAGCCACAGTTCCCATGTTGTTCGCAGCGGCCATATTAGCCAAAAACAGTTGAGATATTCTCCGCTAAATGAAGTGCATACAAATCTTAGCCAGGTCCTAGACTAGTAGATTCAACATGGCTTGTATAGAGTTGCGCAGTGACGTCACCGCCCCGGTTCCGGAAGTCTTTTCCCAATTCATTTTTCTCATAGACTTTTCGAAAATAATTTATATCAAGACGATTACGCCGCGGACAGAGCCAACTCGAGTCGTGACGAATCATGATGACACACACAAACTTTTGGGACAATAAAATCATTTCTAAGATGAAAAACGAAACAAAAAGTCTTGTATCATGCCGTTTTCTACTTCAATTATATATTATATGACGATATTGTGTTTGTTGTCATGATTTCTCACGACCTGAGTTGGCTTTGGTCGTGGCATAATCGTCTTGATATAAATTATTTTTGAAAAGTCTATGAGAAAAATGAATGGGGGAAAGACTTCCGGAACCGGGGCGGTGACGTCACTGCGCAACTCTATAGGCGCACAGCTACACATCTTGACACTGAGTGTCTGCCCCCACCCCACCTGCCAGGTGTGGTGTCCGAATGTGCGAAGAGCAGCACAGTCGACTACTTCTGGTACAGAGAGACCCTGAACACTTCGACAGCCATCGATATTTCCGGAGGTTTGCAGTGGTGGATGGTGATGGTTCTGGTGGCTGCCTGGGCTCTGGTCTACGTCTGCTGTATCAGAGGGATCGAAACCTCAGGGAAGGTCTGAGAGGAGTCAAATTCCACTTTATAAATCTATAATCTAATAATCTGATATGCTGCATGGCAGCTTGCCTATCTCCACTCTGCCTTTGTGTGTTCACAGAGCAACTCGTGAGCTTGTAGCATGGCCACGTGTTAGTGTGTGCACGTCCGTGTGCATGTGCACATGCGGCGTGTGCGTGCAAGTGTGCGAGAGATTGCATGTGTGTCCCTGTGTGTACTTGTCTATTTGAAAAGTAAAACGTGTGCAGAATTATTAGGTTTTCTAAACTGTACTTAGCTACAGTATAATTGATTGAGGGGCAGCATGGATTGTGCAGTCACCGGATGATTACAGTTCAAACCTGGACTGCCCAAAGAGTTAGTCCTCCTGATGATTTTAAATGTCATACAGTACATATAATTCTGATGAATTAAAAAATTATATATGTATGTTCCGCCTTACAAAAAACATGTGGAACATGTGAACTGTGGATCTTATATTAACTTTATTCTCTTATATGAGGATTGTATGAGACGTGCCACTTTCAAGAGTTTGCATATATAAAACTTTCCATATGGACATTTACAAATGTACTACTTACAGTAGCTACTTTCCACCACCTGTGATTTGACTCTCTCTCTCTCTCTCTCTCTCTCTCTCTCTCTCTCTCTCTCTCTCTCTCTCTCTCTCTCTCTCTCTCTCTCTCTCTCTCTCTCTCTCTCTCTCTCTCTCATACAGGCTGTATACATCACATCCACTCTTCCATACTTGGTGCTCACCATCTTCCTCATCAGAGGTCTGACTCTCAAAGGCTCTACGGCGGGGGTCGTATACCTCTTCACTCCAGACGTAAGAATGTTAGCCAAAATCAAATAACTATTGACTGGGCCAATGAATGACAGCCCATTCATCCAACCACCAGAAAAGCTTGATTTATCCTCTTTTAGTGTGTAAAGTATTTGTTTAATAAATATCGACTGTACATGTTATGAGCTACTTCCTGCCAAGACATTTTTTGCTAGTTTTTTTTTTGTTTTTTTTTTTTGTTTGTTTTTTCGTTTGGGAGTGCTCGCTGGATATCACCATACACAGCCTAAAACCTGTTATGTATTTGCAATTTTGCACATAATGCAGGAGCTTTACTAAAAGGGCTTCCAAACTTCAGACATGTTACCTGCAAGGAATTTCTTGACAGAAAGTAGCTCATATATATTAAGTCGACAGGGTTTTTTTATAACACTTTGCAGATAGAAAGAGGCTAATTCAAGCTTTCCATACAGCTGTTTGTGAGTTTGATGTTTAATATAATTGTATAGGACTTATATGTTTGGATGAATGGTGCTGTCAATGGGAAGTTGCATCTACAGGTCAGGTAGTGAGCAACCTGCTGGCAAGATACTCACGGAATGAAGTACGTCAATTGAAACGTAAAAAAAGAAGGCATGTAATCATGCTATGTCACACTAGTGTTAAAACAACTACAGTAAAAACAATATAAAGATCTGTGAGTAACTCTCCATCCGTTTCCTTTGTGTGTGTCACTGTTAGGTAAATCAGTTGATGAACCCACAAACATGGTTGGATGCAGGTGCCCAGGTGTTTTATTCCTTCTCGTTAGCGTTTGGAGGCCTCATCTCCTTCTCTAGCTACAACTCTGTCTTGTAAGTATACCATCACTGTAGACCAGGTCTATGCCCTTAGCAGTCTTAGCAAAAGTCTTATCACAGCCATTAATTGTGTCAAACGGGCAACGAGTTGGGGGCAGGGTTTGGCCTCCCATTTGTTGTTAAGTGACTCATGTTGCTTCTGTGGACGGTGGAAAGGCCACTGCGCTTTGCCTTATGGCACTTCGGCAGTCTGTATGTTCTGTACTCTATGTTCTACAAATACTGTTACATGCATCAAGTACGCGCATGCACAAGCGCCTGCGCACACAAGCATGCACGGACACATGCACACACACACACTCACACACACACTAACCAATTTACTGTGGACCATTGGACCAGAAGATTTGTATTGTTGTCTCCACCAGGCCGGAGGCATGGTGGAGAATATGTTTCACCCTCCGTCCGTGTGTCCGTGTGTGTGTCCGTCCGTCCGTTAACAAGTAATCTCCGGCGCCGTTTACCCGATCGCTGCCAAAATTTACACACACATTCCCTGGATGCCAACCATGCACCTCTGCTCCAAATTTTTGGCCAGGGCCTATTATAGCGCCACCAGGAGGCCGACTTTTGCAATTTTTTGGCAAAAATCTGTGTGTGTGTGTGTCCGTTAACAAGTAATCTCCCAAACCGTAAACGCGATTGATGCCACAATTTGCACACACATTCCCTGGATGCCAACCATGCACCTCTGCTCCAAATTTTTGGCCAGGGCCTATTATAGCGCCACCAGGAGGCCGACTTTTGCAATTTTTTGGCAAAAATCTGTGTGTGTGTCCGTCTGTTACCAGCTAATCTCCCAAACCGTAAACGCGATTGATGCCACAATTTGCACACACATTCCCTGGATGCCAACCATGCACCTCTGCTCCAAATTTTTGGCCAGGGCCTATTATAGCGCCACCAGGAGGCCGACTTTTGCAATTTTTTGGCAAAAATCTGTGTGTGTGTCCGTCCGTTAACAAGTAATCTCCCAAACCGTAAACGCGATTGATGCCACAATTTGCACACACATTCCCTGGATGCCAACCATGCACCTCTGCTCCAAATTTTTGGCCAGGGCCTATTATAGCGCCACCAGGAGGCCGACTTTTGCAATTTTTTGGCAAAAATCTGTGTGTGTGTCCGTCTGTTACCAGCTAATCTCCCAAACCGTAAACGCGATTGATGCCACAATTTGCACACACATTCCCTGAATGCCAACCATGCACCTCTGCTCCAAATTTTTGGCCAGGGCCTATTATAGCGCCACCAGGAGGCCGACTTTTGCAATTTTTGGGCAAAAATCTGTGTGTGTGTCCGTCTGTTACCAGCTAATCTCCCAAACCGTAAACGCGATTGATGCCACAATTTGCACACACATTCCCTGGATGCCAACCATGCACCTCTGCTCCAAATTTTTGGCCAGGGCCTATTATAGCGCCACCAGGAGGCCGACTTTTGCAATTTTTTGGCAAAAATCTTTGTGTGTGTCCGTCTGTTACCAGCTAATCTCCCAAACCGTAAACGTGATTGATGCCACAATTTGCACACACATTCCCTGGATGCCAACCATGAACTTCTGCTCCAAAGTTTCCACAACGGCATGTTATAGCGCCATCAGGAGGCCGATTTTTGCCATCTTTTTGCAAAATTCTGTGCGTGTGTCCGTCTGTTACCAGCTAATCTCACAAACCGTTAACCCGATCGACATCACAATTTGCACACACACTCCCTGTATGGCACCCATGAACCTCTGCCCCATATTTTCCACAACGGCATGTTATAGCGCCACCAGGAGGCAGATTTGTGGCATCTTTTTGAAAAATAATGTGTGTGTCCGTCTGTTACCAGCTAATCTCCCAAACTGTGAACCAGATCGACATCACAATTTGTACCCACACTCCCTGGATGGCAAGCATGAACCTCTGCCCCAAATTTTCCACAACGGGAGGCTGATTTTGTAAAGATGATGAACACAGCAGGCAATTTACATAAAATCTTCAACACACTATAATACTAGGCTGAGAAAGATATTCCACTCTTTTCACAATGGCTTGTTATAGCGCCACCAACAGGTGAACATTTGCAAAACACATTTTTGAAAAAATGCCTCAAATCATCTAAATCCTAAATAATAATTGGCCTATTATAGCGCCACCAGGAGGCCACAACCTGTCCTGGCCTGGTGGAGACATGTGCCCAGAAGGGCACTTTTATTGTTGATTCTCTTATGGTCCCTGTTTTCCAGCAACAACTGTGAGCAGGATGCGGTTATCATCTCCATCATCAATGGCTGCACGTCTGTGTACTCTGCAACTGTAATCTATTCCATCATTGGCTTTAGGGCCACCCAGAAATATGACAGCTGCATGGATCTGTGAGTCTTTATTTATATTTATTTATATTTATTTTTACCGTGTGGCTCTTTAGCAGGAAAAGCTGTCTAAAAATGGTTGTGCCCTTGAGACTGTGTGGGACTTTGTGGTGAGATGTTGCCCAAATATTGCATTGACAAATGTCATGGGCAATAGGGCTGCGCAGTGACGTCACCGCCCGGTTCCACTATTGTTTTCCCCTTTCATTTTTCTCATAGACTTTTTAATAATATAATAATTAATAATATAATGTATATAAAGCCGATTTCGCCGCGGACAAAGCCAACTCGGGTTGTGACAAATCATGATGCCACACACAATATCGTCATATAATATCTAATTAGCAAGAAGTAGAAAATGGCAGGATACAACACTTTTTGTTTTGTTTTTCATCTTAGAAATTATTTGATCGTCCCAAAAGATTGTGTGTGTCATCATGATTTGTCACGACCCAAGTTGGCTTTGTCTGTGTTGTAATCATCTTTATATAAATTATTTTCGAAAAGTCTAGGTCATCGTTCAGTCAACCTCTCCTGTCTATCCTTTCAGCAAAGCTATCATTCGATTAAAAAATTATATTCCAGTTGCAGTTTGTGCTGGAAGCATATATCTGGGTGTCACATGCACTTCCCCTATGTGCTGAATCAATAGGGACTAATCTTTCATCCTGTTCTTGCACAACACGTATCTTTGGTTCTTACTGTATTCTCTCTAGCCTTACCATTATCTATAATTTAGTTGTGTTATGTTTTAAGTGGAGGTCAATTTACTCATTAAATCATGTTCCAGTACAATTTCATTGACATTTAAGCCCGTCATCATCATCATCATCATCATCATCATCATCATCATCATCATCATCATCATCATCATCATCATCATCATCATCATCATCACTATTCACTACAGCAACTTTCAGATACTAAATTGATCGGAAATTGATCCAAAATGTAGCTGATGGCCTGATATTTGTGTTTAAATCAGTAGCTTATCTAAATTCTTCTTCTTTCTTCCACAGCAACATTTTAAAGCTGACGAATGCTTTCAATTATCCTGAAAACAACATTACAGTGGATAACTACGAAGATACGTTCATCCTTCTCAATCAGACAAATCCGGACATCATTGGAGGACTGAATCTCCAAGAGTGTAGTATGGACTCTTTTCTCAGTGAGGTCTGTCATATAAAAGAATAATAACAATGTTAAGAATTCAGTTTACTACTGTATATTGGTTCCAATGTAGTTTATAACTTTTAAATCCTCAAAATCTTATTCATGCGGTACTGTGTTTGCCTTGATATGGTAACATGATACTGATACACACACTATGTGACATTGTGACAGGAACATTTCATTACAGAAACTCTAGTAATGCACAAATCCCAATAGTGTTTTTGCATCTGTTCTGTCTTTGGCTTGCAGGGTGTGGAAGGCACAGGTCTGGCATTCATTGTATTCACAGAAGCTATCATAAACATGCCTGTCTCTCCTCTCTGGGCCGTCCTCTTCTTCATCATGCTCTTCTGTCTGGGGCTGTCCACCATGTTTGGCAATATTGAGGGATGTACGGTCCCCTTACAAGACCTCAATATTTTACCTAAAAGCTGTCCCAAAGAGCTTTTTACCGGTAATTCACTCAAAGCCTTAACATGAATCATTGCCTTGGCCACAGATTTTAATGAGTGCTAACCCAGGGAAAAAAATAATATGATTTCATCCCAGGTGCCGTTTGTGTGGTCTCCTGCCTTATCGGACTCATATTCACCCAGCAATCTGGGAACTACTGGTTAGCTCTGTTCGATGAATTTGCCGGCTCCATACCTCTCCTGATCATCGCTTTCTGTGAGATGTTTTCAGTCATCTATATCTACGGCGTGGACAGGTGAGCTCCAATCAAACAATAAAAGTAGACAGATGGAGAGACAGCGAGATCCACTAGCAGCGACCAATGACCACTTGCTTACTCACGGCCAGTTTCTTACTGTCGCCTTAGATGATTGTGGTCACGACTAGTGATCAACTAGTATGTTGCAACCTGGTCACGACTACTTGCTTATGGTCACGGCTAGTTTATAGGACGGGGGAGACGGTGACCCTAAGCCTAAACAAAACCGCAAGCACGGACCAACCAGGGTATGTTTGCGACCTGGTCCCTAACCAAACGTGAACAGAAGCTATAGTTCAAATGCGACCAGAAGATCTGGTTGCCACTAGTAAGCAAGTGGTCGTGACCAGATGGTTATTCTCTAGTGGATCTCGCCCTTCCTCGACAGATGTTCTGGACTAATCGATACTTCTTCCTCCTCAGGTTTAATGAGGACATAGAGTTTATGATTGGTCATAAGCCCAACATATTCTGGCAGGTGACGTGGAGGGTCATCAGTCCAGTCATCATGGCAGTGATCTTTATTTTCTACTTCGTAACCCAAGTCAGCAAGTCTCTCACCTACAAGGTCTGGGACGAGGCAGATGTAAGTGGCACTGGATCTGATTTATCGCTAGGCTATGTATTAGTAAAAGTAGCAATACCACAAGTAAACTTGAGTCAAGTATTTAAGAAATAAGGATAATCAAGTAAAGCAAACTTTCCTCTAAATTGTACTTGTGTACAGTGTTAACAGTATATTTCATTTCAATCCCTGGTGGTAAACAATCACAATTCATGCAAATGATATAACATTTACTGGTATTCAGTAATGTGATTGTGAAGAAATTCCTTCAGATGTTTCGTTTAATGTTATTGATCTTACTGTAATTTACTTTTGATAAATACTGACATGATATCCCCCTTCATTCTGGTCACAGCCGAAGTTCCCCACCCTGGTAGAGCGTTCATACGCTGACTGGATCTATGTGATTATTTTCATCTTGGCTGGAATTCCCAGTCTGTCAATCCCAGGATACGCCATCTACAAGTTCATAAGCAACAAATGCTGCAGCATGGAGGAGAGGAGGAACTCCATCAATACTGTTTCTGCCAAAGTACAAATGAGTGAAAAACTAAAATACTGAAATATCAGATACTAGTGAAATCTAAATTAAATCTAATTCTAAAGTATATGGTACCTGATTTACTTTTTCCGCTGATCTAAAAAGCTCATGGCTGGCATGGCTTGTCGATCTGCTATTTCCCCCATTTGGGACCATTATTCTCAGGGTTAAATTAACAGTGAGAATTCGTCAGTTTACTGTTTAAACAAATGTTTGTTTGAAACATGAGCGCACAAGATCTTAGTGTTATTGCTACTGTATTTGTATTGCCATGGTTATGTTCTGGACTTTGAAGCCATGTGGACATTGGACCTGTGAGTGAAGTCACAGCAATTATCGTTTAATTTTAGCACTAAATGTCCACCTGCCTCTTTATTATCATCAATTATAATTAAGTCAAATCTAGATTTAGGGTGCGGCCATGCCAAACTATACTTCTGGCTTATGGTGCAATGCCAATGCTTTTCAATGGGAATTAAAGTTTGTTGTTATTGCGCCATTAAACAATATAACCTGACCTCTAGGAATGTTTTGCTTCCTGTGAAGAAGCCTTTCACATATCAAGTGCAGTTTTAAATCACAAAATGACATGGTTTATTTAATGTGCATGTGCTAAATACTGATACTATAAAAGAAACAGCAAAGTAATCTCTGTTTCATAAAAATATGAACGTAAGGCTCTGCATTGGTTGTTTTAGAACAGAATATTTTATTCCTATGAACATGTTTAAATGAATAACTATAGATATGCAGATTGGGGTATTTGTTTTTGTTGAACAAACTTTTTAGTTAGTTTGTTTGTTTGTTTGTGCGTGCGTGTTTGTTTGTTATTTTACCAAGAAATACTGTGTTGTGTACAATATAGTATATCATGTACAGTTATAAAGTGCCAAACATATTGTTTTAATGATTGTTATGTCTTTCACAATTTTAAAATAAAAGTAATAAAAAGTCATGTTCATGAATGATTGCCTATTTACACACTTCTTGGGATTACATATGTTTCATCCATATAGCTTATGAAGTTTATGAGCCAACCTTAGTTTGTATAGAGCCCTATATTGTCCTGTCCTGTGTGGGCATGAAAAATATCTAATGCGGCATCTGCAGAACTTGGTAGTCATTGTTACATTCTGGATTCTAGACATTTAGTCATATTTACTCTATATAGTGATCTATCTGATCACTGAAAAGTAAATGTCTATTTGGAACAATGTTACCTAGGTAGGTTGATTGATAAATAAATAATCTCATCTCATACTGTAAATTCCTATTATATAGAACATTGCAGTCCTGCCCCCTTTCATGACTACAACAGGCTCAGATAGGAAAACATGACAATAAATACAATATTTGGACAAATTGAATAAAGAAGAAAATAAGAAGAAAAATGTGCTGAGCAGTATTATAGTCATTGGAATGATTTGTCACAATCCAAGTTGGCTTTCATTGAGCCATACAGATCTCTAAATAAATACTTGTTGAAATGACTATGAGAAAACAGATACAGACTTATTTCCTGGGCCCTGTCATCATGACAGGGGTGTGACTGCAATCTTAATGGAATAACATTGCACCTCCTTGAGGTTCCTTTACAGTAGACACAGAGGTAGAAGCATTGTGCGTTTATTGTGTACACTGATGGATGGGTGATATACCAGCTGATATACCCGATGGGTCACTCGACGAATAGCACTGTCTCCTTTTTGTAGCCCCAATGTCTTTTTCACAATCATTAAGTATGCAATATTAATTATTATCAAGTCTGTAGTACACTGGACTTAGAACTTGTAAAGCACTGCGGAATGGCCAGTGAAGTAAGGAAATATGGGGTTAAGGTGCAAAGTTGCATGGAGAGAAAAGATATAACTTCTACTCCATGGGCCTGAATTGCTAACAAATCATCTTCACGCAGAAGCTAACTTTGAACACTAACTGTCGTCCTTCAGTCGTGCAGTAAAAGTTCAAGAGAGACTCGGTTTCAGACACTGCACTACACCGCATACCTAACTGCATTGTCTCTGACTGACTGAGGTGGAACACTGCACAATGAGACTGGTGCTTCCAAATCCGGGTCTAGATGACCGAATCCCCTCTCACCAGGAGCTGGAGGAGCTGGAAAAGAAAGAAACTGACAGGCTTAAATGGGACAACAAAGCACAGTACATCCTCACCTGTGTAGGCTTCTGCATAGGGCTGGGCAACGTGTGGCGCTTCCCTTACCTGTGCCAATCCCATGGAGGAGGTAAGAAGGCATGGGGTGGGAAGGGGGGGCTGTTAAACAGACATAGCACTGTTAGTGTCATAAAAAGAAAATTCAATTGTGTAAGTGTAAGTTTGGATGCTGTAAACCTTTTTAACGATCAATTGTCAAGTCAACACATTCTTGAAGCCATATTAGCCTACTACTCTCTCTTTTCTGCGCCTGGGGCAGGAGGATGAATGTGTGACTTATTCAGACACACAGGGCTGAAAACATGCCAACAGGTGGAATTAATGATTACCACCTGTGTTGAGGAACAGAGACCCTATAGGGCTAACCATGTTGCAGGTGAAAGCTGGCCAAACATTTGCTTTTCCATTCTTTTCTTTTCTTTCTTTTTTTTCATATTACTTTTAAATGTACTTAGACTAATTTAAAGTTAGAGATAGGCTAAATGGGTGCTGAGGATTGCGGCCCTAAGGATCATTATAAAATTTTATAATGATTGATCATTAATGACAATCAACATCCTATGACTCCCCCAATAGACACCATGCTTTCTAAGGTGTGATTACAAAATGAATATCAACACCCTAATACTGCCTAATAATTAGATAGGGACAGGGTGCAAATTATGACAGGCTGTAGGATAATCCATGATATCTCCACTTTCCAGGAGCTTTTATCATTCCCTACCTAATCCTGTTGTTTCTGGAGGGAACACCTCTCCTACTGTTAGAGTTTGCCATTGGACAGCGCCTCAGAAAGGGCAGTGTGGGAGTGTGGCGGGCCATCCATCCTAGCTTGACTGGTGTTGGTGAGTATAACTAAACGTCAATAATATAAAGCATTAATAATCATATGAGCAAAACAATGGCCTTACCAATTGCAACAACAATACAAATACTTTGTAAGTTATACTTAATAATATAAATCAGACTTTAGGTTATGATTTTAGAGTCAAAGGTGCACCCATCACTCAGGTATAGCCTCGATGCTGGTATCCTTCCTGATTGCCTTATACTACAACACCATCATCGCCTGGACCATCTGGTATCTCTTCAACTCTTTTCAGGGCCAACTTCCTTGGTCCCAGTGTCCATTCAATGACAACGGCACAGGTAAATGATACCTTTAGATACCTTTATTAAAGATAGATAATAAAGATAGTGATGCTGTCTACTTTGTCTAATGCAGCCAGACTGTATTTTGTCACCACCTACAGGTCTTTTGCCCGAGTGTGAGCAGAGCTCCCCGACAGATTACTTTTGGTACAGAGTGACTCTGAACAGTTCAACGTCTATATCAGATTCTGGAGGCTTGCAGTGGTGGATAGTACTGTGTCTCGTGTGTGCTTGGACGGTCCTCTATGTGTGTTGCATCAGAGGGATCAGTACAACAGGCAAGGTCAGTTAACATCTCAGTCATCTACAGTACATGAATGTTGTGTTGTATGTAAACATGTAACTGTTATATTATTATACCCCTCTGATGGTCAACCCTTCTTCTCCCAATGACCTCAGGCAGTTTACGTCACATCCACCCTGCCTTATCTTGTACTGACCATCTTCCTGATCCGAGGGCTAACTCTAAAAGGTGCCTTTAGTGGAATCACGTTTCTCTTCACCCCAGATGTAGGTGTGCTCTGATTGTCAGTCCAAAAAGCTCTAGAAAGTACATTGTCTGCCATACATTCAATCTCTGATTTCCAAATGAATGAAGACTCAGAGCAACGTTTTGTATGCCTTATTCAGATAGATGAACTGATTAATCCAACGACTTGGCTGGATGCAGGCGCACAGGTTTTCTATTCGTTTGGTTTGGCTTGGGGTGGTCTCATCTCCTTCTCCAGCTACAATCCCGTTCAGTAAGAGTGGTGCATATTTGTGCTGTTTTACAACCATAGTGGTTTTGAAGTCTGGAGGATTAAAAGAAATGATATGATAGCCAGATCTTTATCATCATACCTAAACTGTATGTTGGTTGCCATGTTTCTTCAATTGTTACTTATACGCTTCTAGCAATAACTGCAAGCAAGATGCTTTGATCCTGTCCGTTGTCACTGGATGCACCTCCGTCTATGCTGCCACGGTCATCTACTCTGTCATTGGATTCAGAGCCACAGAGAATTATGATGCCTGTATTGCAGGGTGAGTTAGAACAAAATCGTTTTCCACTGTCACAACAATTGAGATGGAAGTCTTCAAAATACTTTTGAGATAGCTGTTCAAATAGTGCGCAACAAATCGTATGTTTCCCACTTCAATGTCGTACTGACCACGTTAGTTTAGATTAGAATCACAGGCAGTATACAGCATCATTGGTTCTGTTTTGGTTCTACAAAACAATACAATATACAGTACTTATACAATATTTATACAGACAATATACAGTACTTTCTTGGTGTAATTTATTTATTTCTCTCCAGGAACATAATAGCGCTGTTGAATGGATTTGATCTTGCTGATGGCAGCATCTCTCCAGACAATTACGAGACTGTTTTCAAGCAACTAAACAGTTCCGATCCAGATGTTGTTCAGACACTGAACATTAGAACCTGTGACTTGCAGAAGCTACTCAGTGAGGTAACCGTTATCCTACATCCTACAATCTTGAAATTCTTCCTTTAAGAATCTACTTGCATATTACCATAAGGTAAAAGAGATATAATGGCAAAGTTCAGAAAAGCTATAGCCTCCCTCCATCCATCGCTTTACGTATCCTGTCAGTGCTGGGAACCAAACCAGCGACCAAGTCACTGGTCAACCAGCCTTATGCTCAAGGAGTATTTTTGAATCTGATAGCTAATCATAAAATGTGTTTGTCCAGGGTGTGGAGGGAACAGGTCTGGCATTCATTGTATTCACAGAGGCCATCACCAAGATGCCCATCTCTCCACTGTGGTCCGTTCTGTTCTTCATCATGCTCTTCTGTCTGGGGCTGTCCAGCCTGTTTGGTAACATTGAGGGAGTCGTGGTTCCCCTACTGGACCTAAATATATTTCCCCGAAAGTGGCCCAGAGAGGTTTTAACTGGTATGTGTATGTGCTTTGAGCTCAGCCCAGTGTCTAAGATCAACTATCCGTAAAAATACACTGTAGTCAAATTGTTTGTGCGCACACACATGCGTGTGTGCTTGTATGTGTGTGACATCTTTGCCAGGTATAACATGCATCGTGAGCTTCGTCATCGCCCTCCTGTTTGCCCAGCGGTCAGGGAATTACTGGCTTGCTCTCTTTGACAAATTTGCTGGCTCCATCCCTCTTCTGATCATTGCCTTCTTTGAGATGATATCTGTTGTCTACATCTATGGCATAGACAGGTTAGTGGCATAGTATCTTCGTTGTATGCAAATCACTTCTAATCATTCTACATTGTATACCTACCTACTGATGCTGAATACATAAATATTGGTTCCATAAGATTCAATAGAGACATGGAGTTCATGATTGGACAAAAGCCCTCCATCTACTGGCAGGCCACATGGAGATTCATCAGTCCTCTCATAATCCTGGTCATCTTCGTGTTCTACCTGGTAACCCAATTTCAAGAGGAGCCCACTTACCAGGTGTGGGACCCCAACTCTGTAAGTTAATGAAAATATTAAAATTGACATAGTTTCCTGCTCCTTTATTCTTTTCCTTCAACCTTCTTGTTAGTTGCATTGTTTTGCTTTTTAAGTCTTATGTTGCCTCCTGTCAGTATACTATTCCTCTACATTTCATTATCTTATCATATGTCCAGCCTTTAGTTGCTTATTGAGGAGAATCAGAGCCATGGAGTAAAGGAGCTTACATACTCCAGGCTGAAGTGTATTTTTTAGATTGTTAAGGCTGATACATACTCCACCCTAACACAAGTATGCCTGAAGAAAAAGAGACATAATTAGCCTTCTGAAAGCTTTCTATGCAACTATGTCAACTTTTAAACATCAAAAAAGGTCATTAGGCATGGAAAGGTTAAAGAACGAAACCACGGTAAAAATCCTTTTACCCAAACTCACTTCACCCTGGAGTATGGAAGAGCATACGGTACGACAACTCTGTTCACGTCATTGCACAACATACCTATTTGAATGCTACAAATAAGGACAATCAGAAGTTAAGGAATGCATTGGAGGCTATGGGCTCACACAAGAACAAAACAAACCATGTGACCAGGCTGTTTTCTGCCCACTCTATGTTGTAAGTTTTTCCAACTCTATGCCTCTGAGAGGAATGGTACAAGAACATGGAGGACAGGAATTGCACACCCTTCCACCAATTAGTTATTGTGTAAATGAATCATGCGATATTTGTACAGTACAATTTCATTTATTAATGTAGCTGTATTTTACTTTTAACCCTGCTATTACCCACAGACGGAGTTCCCCTCCCTAGCAGAGCGTCATTTTCCACCCTGGATCCATGTTATTATTTTCATCTTGGCTGGAGTCCCCAGTCTGTCAATCCCAGGATACGCCATCTTCAAGTGGATGAGCAACAAATGCTGCAGTAAGGAGAGCAAGGAGGACACCATCAGCACGGTTTCTGCCAAAATACAAATAAAATGAGTGAAAAGGTTAGGCCTATAGTATAGTGGTGAACATTAGATGGAGCATGGAGGTATCTCACCTCAGAATGGACATTGGTTGGGTGGAGATAAGGAAGTTACATAAGGAAGTGCCTGTACCTGCAGTGTGCTGATTGTGTGTGTTTGGAAGTAAAGCTGACTCACTGCACTCTGTTCGTCTCATTAATAACTTCAAAAATAGTGTACGTAGACCTACAGTATATACTGTATATTTCCCTTAATGCTCAGTTAAATTGTGCTATTGGCCTGAATATAAGACTATGTTTTTGTCAATGAAAATATCCTACAAAATGGGGTCATATTATATTCAGGGCCCAGGGCCAACACTATTTGATTCCATGCAATGTTCCATGCAATGTTCTTTTTCTACAAATGAGCCTTGAGAAATGGTGGTCGTCTTATAAACAGTCGTCTTATATTTTTTTCTTATGTGGATGGTGACGAAAAATAGTTGATATATGAAAGTTCACAAGGCACAACATAGTTTGTGGATTTGCTATTTTCAGTGCCCAGAAAACAGTAACGTTTTTTTATTTTATATTTCCTGTCCTGAGTTCAGTGTTCATGTACTATAGTTTAGTCTAGTTTAGTGTTATGTTTGTGATTGTAATAATGAAGTGATGAAAAGGTAAAGTAACAAAGTGCCTTTCTTAAGGCACAAATGCATGCATGCGCGCACACTTAAGCCTTACATTTTATGCTAAACTATCACACGGCAAAAAATAAAAATAAAAAAGTACTCTCTTTGGACGGTGTGATTTTGGCAAAATGTTTACTAAGGCAAACTTTTTTATTTGTTTTGCAACAATTGAAATGGTCCAATCATGCAAGCTTCTTAGCCAGTCAGGATGGAATAACCATCTCTGGATCTAGTATTTTAAGAAACTGATGTACAACATTCTGTTTGACAAATAGGATAGTGTATTTTCTATTTTTTTATTAATAAATATACACAAAATTGACTATTTAAAGTTGGTATCACTTCGCTTAGGCCTATAATTTGTAAAAGGAAGATGTCCATACTGTGTGAGCATGCACATGCACAATAGTAACCAATACATAATTAATTCATTTGAAATGTTGAATTGCTACCTTTTGGGGATTTCTTTCAATTGTTATTTTTTGACGTTTACTAGAGTTTGGACATTATATTCCACTGAAAGTCGATGCTGTTGCACAACCTCTTTCTCATAATAGTTAAGAGTAAATTCCTAAGTTAAGTTCCCACTCTATAATCCTCATAGAATAGGATTACCTGTAACTAATATGAAAGAAAAACAGCTCCAACACATCACACATATAGCTTTCAGGAGGTGCCTCTCACAGTTATGGACACTGTTTGGTAATAATTAGGTGAAAACCAAAGCAGATGAAATGCAGCCATCACAATCAGACTCTCTGTTGTGTGTGAGGAGCAGGACCAATTTATGAGTCCTCCCCTCCCCTTATATCCGGGACTACAGGTACAGGTATATGCTTCACTTCCATTGTTAAGTTCAGTTGGCTTATGCAATGCCAGTTGGTACCACAAGGTGGCTTCATATAGTCGTTTTACCAGCCATTATTTGGTTGGTATAAGTAACATCAGCTTGTTCACATAATGTGAACAAGCTGATGTGTATAAATGTGAATCACATTTGTGTGACCTGTTGGATCTATACTATGCTACAAGTCCCCTTACTCCAAGACCATTATTCCCAACACATGCTTACCACCCACTTCTACCGTTATCAAGCGCTTACCCCCATGAACAATGGAACATTTGACCTGCTGGCTGCAATATTAGGTCTAGCCTTCTCTTGTTTTTAAATAAACAATTTAAATTAAATTAAAAAGTAAAATTGATTAGTTTTCATTTCTGCTCCTAGGCCTATATGGGCAAAGATAATTCATAATCATACCAAAACACATCACCACTTTCTCAAAAGGTTTAGCAGTGCTGCTGTACAATTGTCGCAACCCGGCCTGTAGAGCCATGACAAATGGAGGAAATGGAGACAGTGTAAAGTAAACCTTACCAATTTATTAACACAATAACTTAAAATGTTATTATTATTTCAGGATATGTAAGGTGTGGAAGTCAGAAATACCAGTGTCACTGTGTGGGGTGTTGTACTGTGTACAAAACAAAGTAAAATAAGCAGAAGGGTGCTGTCATCTTGAGAGAAATCAAGACCTGGCAAGTACCAGGAGCTAGGATTGCCAACCGTTCCGTATAATACGGAATCGTTCCTTAATTGAACACTAAATGATGCGTTCCGTATTGAATCGATACGGAACGCGGTTTGTTCCGTATTTCCCTAAATGCCTCCTGTGCGATCCGTCGCACAAACATCAACACTGAATTTAACAGTAGTGAACAAGCAGGATGTATATGTAACACAGCACGATTTCTCTGTGGCGAGTGCACACAGGACTTCTCACGAGCAGAAACCAAACCAAAACCTCCCCGTGGCTGCAGATCTGCATGCGTGTGTGCGCGGTGCGCTGGTAGCTCTGCTGCTCTGTGTGCCAAATCCTGCCGTACCCAGAGCCATAGAGTAAGAGAGTTCTGCAAACTCTCAGCCATATAGTAAGAGAGTTATGCAAACCCCCCACAACAACTGTCACAGACTCAGTTCTCATGAATGAAACTGCACCCAGAGATCGATTTGGTATGCTTGTATCTTTTTACAAGATGTTAAGTACTAGCCTATTTCTTTTTCCTGCCTAAAGCTGCTGATGTGGGTATATGCCTATAGCCAGGCTATTTCAGTAGGCTAATATGGTTGGCGATTTATTAGAAAGTCTAATAAAAGTGTGCGTAGGCCTTCAATACAATTTTTGCCCATTAAAAAAACATATTATCGGGATTCTTAATGTTATAAAGACAATGGACTACTTGTTCATAATTGATTAACATTTATACAGCACAATAGGCCTACCGGCCTATTCTTCCTTACTGACCACAGTAAACATGCCTTAACTGACCCCAAAGGTTAATATGGTATGTGAAATCATCCCTCCACCTTCAACCGCTTATCCGTAGTTGGGTCACAGGGGCAACAGCTCCACCAGAAAACCGCAGACATTCTTAACCTAATAACCGCGCTGCTTTGCCGCGTGGCCGTATAAAGTGTTCCTTATTCCAAGATCTCAGAGTTGGCAAGTACCAGGAGCACAACCAGCTGCTACTCCTAATGCACCTGAGTAGCTTCAGGTGAGCCAATGCCTACATAGATTTGTGAGTGAGGGAAAAGATATAGACAGGTCTGTGTGTAGTACACTATAGACACAGATGTGTGTCACAGACGGATGTGACAGTTTAAAACCCTAACCACACCAGAGGGTCGCCATGCAACTTCTGTGCAGCTCCTTACAACAAAACAAACCACACCACACCAATGCAACTCCTTGCAACATGCCATTAGGAATTATGGTTGCCAGTAGTCGCAATGGCATTGCATGGAGACCCTCTGGTCTAGCTGGTGGACCATGCTGGTTGACCAGCATGAGTTTAGCTGGTGATGCTGGTCTAGCTGGTGGACCAGCATACCAGCTACAAAACACAACATATGCTGGTTTTGCTGGGATGCTGGTCTAAGTTGGTCTAGCTGGTGTTTATGCTGGTCTTTGCTGGTCTCACTGGTGAACCATGCTGGTAGACCAGCATGAGTGATGAATGATACTCACTCAGTAGGTGCGTGCAACATTATAGCATGAGAGAGAGCAGGGAACCGAGTGAGTGAGAGAGATGGGGCTTTGGCAGTGTGTAAAATGCTCATGTATATCAATAACATGATGTCAGCAGTTATGAGGATATGAGGGCTCCCCTCACCTCCACATTTAGTCAGTTAATTGGAGGGGGGTTGGGGGTACCACACTGCATGGTGCACTTCCATATTATAAAGTGGCACCCACGCTGCTACACCTGGAAGACTGCATGGCACCGGTTCTGAGTTTTAATAAATCAGTGAAGTGAGTTCAAAAGGCCAGTAAAAGTCTAAATGATAGTTTAATTAAAGTCTAAATTATTTAAACTATCAAGTGTGTATCCTGCTTTTCAATCTGAACTTAGAACCTGTTAAGAACTGTTGAATGGCAAGGGGGCTAAGTGAAGGAAGGGGTTAAGGTGTGCGGGTGCAGGAGGAAAAAAGATAATAGAAAAACAGTTTTATCTACTGTGAGAACTGGTTTTCGGTTTTACTGCACCATGGTATCAACTCCATTGTCTCACTGACTGAGGTGGAACGCTGCACGATGAGACTCGTGCTTCCAAATCCGGGTCTAGACGACCGAATCCCATCTCACAAGGAGCTGGAGGAGCTGGAAAAGAAAGAAACTGACAGGCTTAAATGGGACAACAAAGCACAGTACATCCTCACCTGCGTAGGCTTCTGTGTAGGGCTGGGCAACGTGTGGCGCTTCCCTTACCTGTGCCAATCCCATGGAGGAGGTAAGAGGGGATCTATTAAGCTGTCAAGGAATAGTGTCAGACAAATTATTTAAATTATAATATCTTATATTACCAGCTACCTGTATGAAAATGAGCAAAGTCAATTATGAAGTGATATGTGAATATTGGTTTACATATCAGCAGGGATCTTGCTAATCTTCCAATGGCTAATCACTGGAGGCTTTGCAAGGTTTATAAAAATGTATGTATAACATTTCCCAATCCTACTTGTTTTATATTCAACTTCAATATAACATAAAAGACTTTGTGCCAAAGGCAAGGTGATTCTTTGACATATTCTTTGACACGGGACTAGAAATACCAACTGGTCTGATTCAGTGACTGCTGTTAAGGACATAAATATCATGTGTAACCAGACTTACATTATGTTGTACCTAACCATGTTGTTGCACAGTTGCATGTGAAAACATTTCCCTTTACTTTTCTGTGGTAATGTAAAGTTATGATAAGTGTGTGTATTTTCAAGAGGGTTAATTAATGGAAGTTTGGTAATTTCACTAGATTAATTCATGAATGACTTCCATGTCTTTTCCCAAGTGATAAATGGAGGAACTATATCATACCACCATGGTTGGTTTAGTCTTATCAGCTATGGCGGTGAAAGACCCTGGAGTTTATCTTCCATCTGAAACAAATCATAACCATGTGCAAAGAGCTACACTGGGTAACACATTGAGAAAAAGAAGGAGGGAGGGAGGTCCATATACTGTACACCATTGTTACGTTTGCCGACAGCAAGTGTTGATGGCCCTCATATCACATGATGGGGGGCTGTAAGGTAATAAATAATTGCGGAATTCTGCAAGAAAACGCAGACGTTATACTGTACATGTACAGTACATGCCACTTTCGATCTATGGGACATTGCTGAGAGTAAAGGCTCAAACACTCAGGGTGAAGTGACTTTGGATGAAGGGTTTTCACTGCGATGTAGTGATTTTAAAGGACCACTTCACCACTTTTCATATAATAGGTCCTCACTAATGTACATGATAAAATACCACTATTTTCTTCTACTCTGTCTACAATCTTCCAATGACATCCTTATTCTGCAGTTTTTTTTAAACAATGTGTTTCTGAAAAGAAGATTTATATTTTTATTAACGATGGCTGCCATTTTTGCATTGCGGATTTTCAGGAATAGAAAGCCTGCAGTTTCTGTTAGCTTGGATTCCACCATTGATGATCTCATTGGAAGACGTTTCTGAACGGCCCACAGCCCTCCTGTGAGACACAGACTGAGTAGAAAAAATAGTGGTATTTTATCATGTACATTAGTGAGGACCTGTTATATGAATATACGTTGAAAAGTGGTGAAGTGGTCCTTTAAGGCTTCGGCCAGTATATGTATGAGTCAGCGTAAAGTCAAACTCACTTCACCCTCTGTAGTATGTTCGAGCACTAAGCATGCAGCTTCACATACAGCACCTTGGTGTACATCATTATAGGAGCTGTTGGAGTATGTGGCAAGGCATCTCAGACACCTGCTACCACCCAGAACTTATAGCCTACTGTAGTAATCAAGTCCTTGAAGGTGGTGCATTCATAAAAATGAGTCCTGGCCCTCTGACTCCATTGTTTGATTTATACAATGATGCCCAAGGATAATAATGTAACTAAATAACTAATATGTGACTTTGGTTTCAGATGAACAGAATTCAGCTATTCAATGACAATTTTGATATCAGAATTCCAGCCTCCTATACAGTAGGATAATCCGAGATGTTTCCCTTTTTCAGGGGCTTTTATCATTCCCTACCTAATCCTGTTGATTCTGGAGGGAACACCTCTCCTACTGTTAGAGTTTGCCATTGGACAGCGCCTCAGAAAGGGCAGTGTGGGAGTATGGCGGGCCATCCATCCTAGCTTGACTGGTGTCGGCAAGTATAGCTAAACTACATTATGCATTAATGCTAAGAGAAACCAATGTCCTTATGTTACAGATATCTCAAAATATGGTAATTGTTTTATGTTTATTCTCCAATCTTAACGATTATGACATAAGTGGCTATAAATCAGGTTCAGGCTCTCCAGGTTATGGTTTTAAAGTAAAAGGTGCACCCATCATTCAGGTATAGCCTCGATGCTGGCATCCTTCCTGGTTGGTATATACTACAACACCATCATGGCCTGGACCATCTGGTATCTTTTCAACTCTTTTCAGGACTCTGTTCCTTGGTCCGAGTGTCCATTGAATGAAAACGGCACAGGTAATAGTGAATACGCTACACTGTAATTATAAACATCTATTATGCTTTCCTTAGAGAGAGAGAGAGAGAGAGAGAGAGAGAGAGAGAGAGAGAGAGAGAGAGAGAGAGATTGCTTTTTTGTTAATTATACTCTAATACGCAATTGATTAAATCACAAAAGCATTCCAACGATGCCACTACAGCAGACTGTATTTTGTCACCTACAGGCCTTTTGCCCGAGTGTGAGCAGAGCTCCCCGACAGACTACTTTTGGTACAGAGTGACTCTGAACAGTTCAACGTCTATATCAGATTCTGGAGGCTTGCAGTGGTGGATAGTACTGTGTCTCGTGTGTGCTTGGACGGTCCTCTATGTGTGTTGCATCAGAGGGATCAGTACAACAGGCAAGGTCAGTTAACATCTTACACACAAAAGTAATGCCTCTTGTAGGTATAGTCAGTCAACCATGCCCAACTTTTGTTTTCTTCCTCCTTGTGACCTCAGGCAGTTTATGTCACATCCACCCTGCCTTATCTTGTACTGACCATCTTCCTGATCCGAGGGCTAACTCTAAAAGGCGCTTTTAGTGGAATCAAGTTTCTCTTCACCCCAGATGTATGGTTTGATCGTCACTCAAAATCTTTTTTTTTAGATTGCCTGCCACACATACTCAACCTCTAACTTCCACATTAATCCAGAGCAACGTTTTGTATGCCTTCAGATAGATGAACTGATTAATCCAATTACTTGGATGGATGCAGGTGCACAGGTCTTCTATTCATTCAGTTTGGCATGGGGTGGTCTCATCTCCTTCTCCAGCTACAATCCTATTCAGTAAGAGATGTGCATCTTTCTACTGTTTAATGTACTGTATGATGTCCCTATGTGATGTGCATTTCAAAGGATGGATGAGGATAGCCACACTTTATCGTCACAATAAAAACTAATGCTGTTTTGTTTTGTCTTATTATTGCCTTATTCCTGCTAGTAATAACTGCAAGCAAGACGCTTTGCTCCTGTCTGTTGTCACTGGGTGCACCTCTGTCTATGCTGCCACGGTCATTTACTCTGTCATTGGATTTAAGGCCACAGAGAATTATGATGCCTGTATTGCAGGGTAAGTTAAAATATGCAGCCTCACACTGGAGCTGGAAATCTTTGGTTTGCAGTGTTCTAGTAAATGCTTGAATCAAACCAAAGATATCAGGCACTACATTTTTGATAGACACTACTCTTATTGGTATCCCCAGGAACATAATGGCGCTGTTGAATACGTTTGATCTTGCTGAGGACAGCGTTACCCCAGACAATTTTGAGACTGTTTTGAAACAACTGAACAGCTCCAATCCAGATGCTGTTCAGACACTGAACATTGAAACCTGTGACTTGAACAAGCTACTCGGTGAGGTAACCACTGTTATCCTACATTATTCCAGTCTTGTAATTGTTATTGTAAGACTAATCACTTTATTCATAGCAGACTACCACATGGTACAGTAATTAAATTACAATTCTCTACGAAGATATTGCGCTAATTCTCACCACAGGGTTAACCACTGTGCAGCACCACTGGAGAACTTTGGTTGTTAGTGTTTTACTCAAGAGCACTTTTGCCTGAGTTGGTAGGCACTGTTTAGATGGTAAAACAAGCCTCTCTCCAGCAATTTGCTCCCCAATTCTTAATATTCCTTTACTATATGAATTGTAACTGTGTTTGTCCAGGGTGTGGAGGGAACAGGTCTGGCATTTATTGTATTCACCGAGGCCATTGCCAAGATGCCAGTCTCTCCACTGTGGTCCGTTCTGTTCTTCACCATGCTCTTCTGTCTGGGGTTGAGCACCATGTTCGGGAACATTGAGGGAGTCGTGGTTCCCTTACAGGACCTAAACATATTTCCCCGAAAGTGGCCCAGAGAAGTTTTAACGGGTGAGTGCTCTTAGCACTGCCCAGTTTCTCAAAACAACTATCCATCAAATACACTGAAGTCAAAGTGTGTGTGTGTGCGTGTGCGTGTGCGTGTGTGTGTGTGTGTTTGTGCTTGGTTCCAGGTATAACATGCATCGTGAGCTTCATCATTGCTCTCCTGTTCGCTCAGCGGTCAGGGAATTACTGGCTTGCTTTCTTCGACAAATTTGCTGGCTCCATCCCTCTTCTGACCATCGCCTTCTTTGAGATGATATCTGTAGTTTATGTATATGGCATAGACAGGTTAGTGGTTACAATTGGTCCTACTGTATGTCACAGACTGCTTCTTATTGCCCTCATTTTGTGCTATGACCTACAAAAGAGTGAATTTATTTTGTGCTGTCTGGCTAGACCTCAGCATCGTATCTCTCAGAGTTGTAGCGCATTGAAATGAGGATATACTGGCTTTATTTTCACAATAAGCCTCTCTAACTAACTTAGTTGACTTACTTTTTCTAGTTTACCATCAAACAACTCCTGCTATATACTGTATAGCTGTATTTAAGTGAGTAACCTTAGTGAGTAGTCACTAAGCTTAAGAACCTAAATGAGTGTTTAAGAACCTTAAAATTTCTGCATGGCAATGACTTAGAATTTTCATGTATTTGTTATTAATAATTATTAATTATTAATACATAAAAATTATTCTCAGATTCAATAGCGACATGGAGTTCATGATTGGACAAAAGCCCTCCATCTACTGGCAGGCCACATGGAGATTCATCAGTCCTCTCATAATCCTGGTCATCTTCGTGTTCTACCTGGTAACCGAATTTCAAGCAGAGCTCACCTACCTGGTCTGGGACCCCAACTCTGTAAGTTAATTTGCTTTTCAACATTCTTGTCAGCTGTTTTGTTTTGCTCTCTCAAGTTGCCGCCTGAGGATGTTATTCCTCTATACAATTCTTTATCTTATCACATACCCAGCCTTTATTTGCTCTTGTTGAGGGGAATGATACAAGAACAGAGGGAATATGATATGTCATATCAGTTCTGGTGCCGATAACTATTCACTGTGGTGCGATAGAATTCACAGCTGAGCAGACAATGGACATGATTTATGGTGTGAAGGAACTGAAACAGAGCTGAAAACAGCTACTGTAGAGACATTCGATCTTTAATGGTTCCATGAAAGACAATTGAAGTTTGTTGATTGAAATGTATGTTATCTTATGATATGGTAATATGAAATAGATCATATGCTATGTTCTCATTGTCTTTGTAAACAAACACAGCAAGGCTATGGGTATGTGATAATAAAATGTATTCATTTAGCTTTACATATGGATCAGTGTAACCAAGTCAAATGCAATACATTTCCCATTTCAAATATTATTTTTGGTATAATAGTGCTGACATGCTCAATAATGCTCATTATATTTCTATGGATGGATTTCAGGAGGATTTCCCCTCTCTGGCGTTAGTACCGTACCCAAACTGGATAGCTGTGGTCATCTTTATTTTGGCGGGGATCCCAAGTCTCGCAGTCCCTGGATATGCCTTATGTCACTTCCTCTATGTCTATTTTCACAACAGACAAAAATGAGCATTATTAAATGTCTCTCCCCAAAACATAAACACTTAGTGAAGCACATGACAGCAAAGTAGCTGTTGGAGCCAGTTTATGTTTCTTTATTTTGTCCACTTCTTTTAATAATGTTTATTTTTCATATTTATCGATTATTGATTCTGGTTTTAATTAATCCTAATTTGCATAGCTAATTTAAGTATTATAAGCCTCCACCTCCAATTAGAAATTTAAAAGTTTGTTAAGTTAAATGTATTTAGCCCTTTCACTTCCTTTATAATTTACCTAATTAAAAGCTCCCTTTTGGAGCCCACTGGATTGGTTCTTAAAACCCTGAATGTTTTATTTTGAAGGGCCAACTTGGGAGAGGAAGTGGGGCCAGCCTGTTTCAGGCTATTTGACAGACAGAGAACAATGGAACAAAGAAAAGTTTGGTGAGGCCAGAGGCATACAGTTTTTGACCACTTACTTATTTACTTGTTTGATTTTCTTTCAATTTGGGATTAGTATTTTTGGATTTTTTCTGTTTGATCGTTTACCTGGACCCCTTTTGGATTTAAATAAAATATTTTTGTTAAACTTTAATTTCTTTTTGAACCTTTATTCTTATGGAAAATGCGTCAAACACCCCAGGGCCCTCACCATGGAGTCAGAGGCTTGGATCTTAAAATGCCTCTACATCTAAGTCAAAAACTTCTGCTTCTACACAATCAGGAAATCAAAGAATGGATCTAATGGAGGAATGGAAAATGGAAAATAATCAGTTCAAGGAAAGGAAACTCGGAAACTCATGGATAATGGATACAATCAAACAAATCAACTAAAACAAATATGGATTCTCTTCCTCGGATTTAAAACACAAAGCACATAAGGGATTTCAAAGGATTTGGAAAAGGATCTGGAAACACTTGGAAACTGAACTGAACAAACTCTATGGAAATGGAACTAGACTGTGCTTGAAACATTGAGTGAGTACAATGTACTGATAAAAGACTATTTTTGATTTTTTCCCCCTGTTGTGCGAGACCTAAATGAAACGTTAATACGCAATATGCACAGAAAATGAACTTTTAAGAACAATTAATTTTTAACTGTGCTGACATGGAGCAAGAAAAGGATGTCAGTAAAGATGAAGAAACTGATGTCAGGAATAATATGGAGGAGGAGGAGGAGAAAGACTTCAATGATGATGCACAGGCAGCCGCTAATGTACATATAGCCGGTGCTGCAAGTGAAAATGAAAATCCAAATGAAAAGCCCGATGGAGTTTCTGAGGAACAGCTACATAAGCTGATTGGCTCACGGAGAGCCAAACTTGGATCTGTGACACGTAAAAAGAATGACATTATTGCACTGATGAAAGATGGAACCTATGAGGACGTCAGAGGCACGTATGAAATGTTTGACACCTTATTGTCTGAATTTATGGAATTACAAGTAAATGTGCAAATGTCTCTGCCTGTCGCAGAAAGAGATGCAGACCACCTAAACTGGTATGAACCCAAGTTGCTTGCATTCAAAGAGTTCATAACTGAGGTGAAGTCTTGGTTAGAGGCTCATAAGGTCCAGACAGTACAGCCATTTCATTCTACTCAGATTGGGCAGCACGAAGGCCTAAGTTTGGAGTCTGTGGACCGTGAGTCTGTAACATCTAGAAGGAGTGCAAGGAGTGCAACATCTAGCAGAGCCAGTGCCCATGCACGGAGAATGGCTGAGGCAGAACGCGCTGCACTATTGGCTAAGGCTGCAAGTCTTGAAGAAAAATATGCTTTGGATTTGGAGGAGCTACAGCTTAAAGCAAGGAAAGAAAGGCACGCAGTTGATTCTGAGCTGGCTGCTGCAACTGCAAAATTTAATGTGCTGAATGAATTGGAGGAGACCTCCTCTCACACTTCCAAAAGGGCTCCACCACAAGCACAACAGACTTTGAACCATTTCAGTCCCCTGACATTGAACGAAACAAATGAAGCTGTTCTCGATGTTTATGATCGGCTCGGTGGTAGACCACGCCCAACTTCCGTCAGCGCTGCACCAGAAGAAGCCGCTCAGCTATCTACTATGGAACCATCCAGCACAGAAGCCAGCAGAAGTGAGCAGCATTCAGGGCTCAGGCATTTGGATGTTGCTCAGCACCACGACCACGGTGGACTTCAGAGCCACGACCACTGTGGTGCTGAGCGACACCCAGATGTTGGCTCATTAAGTGCTCACACCCCATCAGTGCAGGCTGACCAGCATCCAGACCTCAGGCATGGTGGTGCGGGACGGCGTGGTGGTGCTGAGGCTGAATGGCATCCTGGGCCCAGACACGGTGATGGGGGTGCTGAGGCTGGACAGCATCCAGGGCCCAGACGTGGTGGTGCTGAGGCTGTGCAGCATCGAGGCCCCAGACATGATGGTGTGGGGCGGCACCCAGAGCTCAGCTCAATGACTAACACCGGGTCAGTACGTGCACACCAGCATTATTCTGCATCTCAAGGTGCTGTTAGTGCAGGTGCCAGGGAGGATCTGGAAAGAGGCCATCGGGAAGGTGACCACTCTGAGACATTGATACTTTCGGATATACTCAGAAAACAAAATAATATCACTCAGTACCTAATCGGACAACAGCAACTCTCATTATTGCCCACCAGAGACATTCCAACATTCGATGGTGATGCTCTTCACTACAGATCTTTCATCCGAGCTTTTGAGCACAATATAGAGAGCAGGACCAGCAGCAATCAAGATAGACTGTATTTTTTGGAACAATACACTGCTGGACAGCCAAGAGATCTTGTGCGAAGCTGCATGCATATGGACCCCCAAAGAGGATATAGGGAGGCAAAAATGTTGCTTCAAAAGCACTTTGGGCATGAAATGAAAATAGCAACTGCTTATCTGTCAAAGGCACTCAACTGGAACCATATAAAGGCAGAAGATGGAAAAGCCCTACATGCATATGGCATATTTTTGAGGGAATGCTACAATGTCATGCAAGATATTGAATTTCTATTGGAATTAGAAACCCCCTCAAACATGAGATCCATTGTTGCCAAATTGCCCTTTAAACTGCGTGACAAATGGAGGTCAACAGCATGTGCTCTTCTGGAAAGGAGACAACAAAGAGCTAAGTTCATGGACTTAGTAGAGTTTGTGGAGAGCCAAGCAAATATAGCTTTAGACCCAATATTTGGAGATATTCAAGATTCAGTGTCTCACAAAGCTGGTTCAAATCCCAAAACTAAAGCCGCACAAAGACCCAAGCCACAAATAAAAGGAAGCAGTTTTGCCACAACAGTAACAGCACCAGCAACCCCAGCAACTGATCACAATATACAACCAAAACCTACGAACGCAGGCCAAGTAGTCAAGCAGCAAAATGTCCCTTCTGCATTTGAACAGCCATGCCTCTTTTGTAATGGAGAACACATAATGTTGCTCTGCAAAATGTTCAAAAATAAGCCTAATAAGGAGAAGGTTGAATTTCTCAAGACAAAAGGACTTTGCTTTGGATGCCTTAGCAAAGGTCATATGGGAAAAACCTGTGGAAAACGTATGACTTGTCAAACATGTCAACAAAAGCACCCCACCATCCTGCACATCGACAGAAAACAGAGCCAACCATCTGCAGCCAGTGCCACGAATGATGCTGAGGGTGAGCCAGCTGTCAATGCACTTGTGTCTTTGGACACTACTAGGCATACTGGGGCCGGTAGTTATGGCGGTGATTGCATGTTGGCTATTGTACCTGTACAAGTCAAAATGAGCAAAGGAAATAGAACTGTGACCACGTATGCTTTTTTGGATCCAGGTAGTTCCGCTACTTTTTGTACAGAAGCACTAATGGAGGAGCTTAATGCAAAAGGGAACAAAACTGACATACTTCTGACCACCCTGGGACAGAAAAGGCCAATTCACAGTCACAAAATATCTGGAATGGAAGTGGCCGGGCTGGAGGAAAATGCTTTTCTAAGACTGCCTGATGTGTACACTCATGAGAGCATCCCTGTCACTCACAAAAATGTTCCCTCTCAGGAGGACATACAAAAATGGCCACACTTGAATAATGTTCATGTGAAACGAATTAATGCAGACATTGGACTTCTCATTGGAGTGAATGCTCCCAAAGCTCTGGAACCATGGGAAATAGTTAACAGTGTAGGTAATGGGCCTTATGCTGTAAAAACTATGTTTGGATGGGTGGTGAATGGCCCACTCAACTATAGCTCAGTGCAAGAGCATGATCCACACACTCTGAGTGTGAATAGGACCTCCATCACCAGTGTGGAGGAGCTGTTAATACAGCAATACAATCAAGACTTTGTGGAGCATACTTATGAAAAGAAGGAAATGTCTGCAGAGGACAAACAGTTCATGAAAACCGTTTCAGACTCAGCAACACTAAATGATGGGCATTATTATCTCAAGCTGCCATTTAGAAATATGGATGTGGTTCTGCCTAATAACCGGCAGATAGCAGAACAAAGAGCTCATCACCTTTTGAAAAGGTTCAAGAGAAATGAAAACTTTTATCAAGAATACTCAGCCTTTCTTAATGATGTCATAGGAAAAGGATATGCTGAGCCGGTGCCAAAAGAGGCACTGATGAGAAAGGACGGCAGAGTGTGGTACCTACCACATCATGGGGTGTACCACCCACGAAAAGGGACAATACGTGTTGTTTTTGATTGTGGTGCCCCTTTCCATGGAACCTCCTTGAATAAAGAGCTCCTCCAGGGGCCAGATTTGACGAATACCCTACTGGGTGTACTACTGAGATTCCGCCAGGGACCTGTCGCTTTAATGGCGGATATTGAAGCAATGTTCCACCAAGTGCGGGTGGACAGCGAGGACAAAGACTTTTTGAGGTTTCTATGGTGGCCTAATGGAGACACTACACAACCCCTTGCTGACTTCAGAATGACTGTACATCTCTTCGGGGCTGTCTCTTCACCCAGCTGTGCAAGCTTCGCTTTAAAACAAACAGCCAAAGACAATGAGGAGAAATACTCTGAAGACGTCATCAGCACAGTTATTAATAACTTTTATGTAGATGACCTCGTTAAGGCAATTGACAGTGTGGAACAGGCAATTTGCCTGTACAAAGATCTCAAAGACCTATGTGCAAGGGGAGGATTTAGCCTAACCAAATGGACCAGCAATAATAGGTCCGTTCTTGCTTCTATCCCAGTGGAGGAAAGAGCCAAGGAGCTAAAACATCTGGACTTGGATAGGGAACATCTGCCTGTGGAGAGAGCGCTTGGTGCGCAGTGGAATATTGAACAAGACACTTTCACTTTCAATATGTCTTTGAAAAATCAACCAACCACCAGACGTGGAATACTGTCAATGGTGAGCTCAATTTATGACCCACCTGGTTTTCTGTCACCAGTTGTCCTTGTGGCAAAGAAGATTCTTCAGGACCTCTGCAGAATCAAGTGTGGGTGGGATGATGACATTCCAGATGCTTTATCCATGCAGTGGCAAAAATGGCTGGCTGAACTCAATCACCTCAGCAACTTTCAAGTGAGCAGGTGTGTTATTCCAGATGGATTTGGAAAAATTAAATCAGCTCAGTTACACCACTTTTGCGACGCCAGTGAGAGTGGCTATGGGACGGTGTCATACATTCGCCTGGAAAACTATAACAACAACACACATGTAACTTTCTTGAATGGAAAAGCCAGAGTGACACCACTGAAGCACACAAGCATCCCCAGACTCGAGCTCGCAGCTGCAGTCTTAGCTGCACGAATGGACAGACTGTTAAAGACAGAACTTCAAATAATAACTGAAGATTCAGTTTTCTGGACTGACAGCATGTCTGTCTTGAGGTATTTGGCCAATTGTAATCAAAGATTTCAAACATTCGTGGCCAATCGAATTTCCACCATCCAAGCACTAACAAGCATCTCTCAGTGGCGACATGTAAATTCTAAGCTCAACCCAGCAGACGATGCTTCTCGTGGATTGAAAGCTGATGCCCTGCTGTCATCTGAAAGATGGATAAATGGACCTGATTTTCTCACCTTGCCTGCCACCCAGTGGCCAAAATCTGCAGCACTGGGGCCCATACCTGCAGGTGATCCAGAGGTGAAGAAAGACATCACAGTCTGCAGTACTGAGGTGAAGATGGAGAACAATCCAACATGTCAGTTAATACAGCACTTCTCTACATGGAACAAATTAAAGACAGCAGTGGCATGGTTTCTCAAATTAAAAACCCTATTGAAAGAGCGAAGTTTGGCCAAGAAGAAAAATCCCTTGATCAAACCTCAGTCTACTAGTATCCAACACCTGTCAGTGGAGGACTTGAAGCAAGCAGAGAAGGCAATTATATGCTATGTGCAAGATCAGTGCTTCACAGAGGAAATTGACATTTTGTCAAGAAACAAAGGCCACATTGGAAAAAATAGCAAGATCCACAAACTCAATCCAATAATGGTTGATGGCATCCTGAGGGTCGGTGGAAGATTGAGTCGAGCTGCTATGCCTGAGGAAACAAAACATCAAATGATACTTCCTAAGAGACATCATGTGTCTGATTTAATTCTGCGGCACGTCCATGAGCAGGTTGGACACAGTGGAAGGAATCACACACTCTCAAAGCTCAGACGGCGCTATTGGATTCCACAGGCAAATGCAGCAGTTCGTAAAATACTCAAACAATGTATATTTTGTCGGAGGCAAAATGCTAAAGTTGGAGAGCAACTTATGTCTGACCTCCCCAAAGATCGTGTGTCCGTGGATGTTCCACCTTTCACGCACACTGGAGTTGATTACTTCGGGCCTATACTGGTCAAAAGAGGAAGAAGTACAGTAAAACGTTATGGGGTCATCTTTACCTGCCTTTCATGCCGTGCTGTGCACCTGGAAATGGCCTGTTCTCTGGAAACTGACTCATGCATAAATGCTCTAAGACGTTTCATCGCCAGGAGAGGAAAAGTGTCCGAGATCAGATCTGACAATGGAACAAACCTGGTCGGTGCCAATCGTGAACTGAAAGAATCATTAAAGGAGCTGGACAATGATAAAATTCACAAAACCCTGCTTAGAGAGGACATTAAATGGACATTTAACCCACCGCTTGGTGCTCATCATGGAGGTACTTGGGAGCGATTAATTCGCATCGTTAAAAAGGTCCTCCAATCTGTTCTTAAGGAACAAACACTGGATGATGAGGGTCTGCAAACTGCATTTTGTGAAGTGGAAGCAATACTCAACGATCGCCCACTTACTCCAATGTCAGATGATCCAGGTGATCTCGAAGCACTCACTCCAAACCATCTACTGCAACTGAAGTGCAAACCCTGGCTACCACCTGGTGTCTTCAGAAAGGAGGACTTGTACTGTAGAAGGCGTTGGCGGCAAGTACAGTACATCGCTGATTTATTCTGCCGGCGTTGGACAAAGGAGTATTTGCCACTTCTGCAAGAGAGGCAAAAGTGGAACCGACCAAAACGAAGCCTGTCACCTGGTGACCTTGTTCTCATCGTCGACGAGACTGCACCCCGAAACGCCTGGCTGATGGGTCGTGTCCTTCAGACTATGCCAGACTCTAAAGGCTTGGTCCGGCAGGTCAAAGTCAAGACAAAGTCTAGCATCCTGGACAGACCAGTGACTAAACTCTGTCTCCTGCTGGAGGCAGCAACCTAGACGCCCCGCACACATCACACACATATATACATACACACAAGGACATCAACAAGGACATTACGCTTCATCTTCAAGAAGAATAAGAAGAAAGAACTTTGCTTATTTCTTAGAAAAAAAAAATCAAAGTGAATTGCATAGTGGACAAAAAGAATATTTAAATCAATTATCAATTATGGAAAGAAACACGTTTTGGCAGAATCATGTAATGCTACTGGGCTCCATTTAAATTCTACTATGTTGTAATTGTTTATTCTAAAGCCAACAATTAGGGGCCGGAATGTTGGAGCCAGTTTATGTTTCTTTATTTTGTCCACTTCTTTTAATAATGTTTATTTTTCATATTTATCGATTATTGATTCTGGTTTTAATTAATCCTAATTTGCATAGCTAATTTAAGTATTATAAGCCTCCACCTCCAATTAGAAATTTAAAAGTTTGTTAAGTTAAATGTATTTAGCCCTTTCACTTCCTTTATAATTTACCTAATTAAAAGCTCCCTTTTGGAGCCCACTGGATTGGTTCTTAAAACCCTGAATGTTTTATTTTGAAGGGCCAACTTGGGAGAGGAAGTGGGGCCAGCCTGTTTCAGGCTATTTGACAGACAGAGAACAATGGAACAAAGAAAAGTTTGGTGAGGCCAGAGGCATACAGTTTTTGACCACTTACTTATTTACTTGTTTGATTTTCTTTCAATTTGGGATTAGTATTTTTGGATTTTTTCTGTTTGATCGTTTACCTGGACCCCTTTTGGATTTAAATAAAATATTTTTGTTAAACTTTAATTTCTTTTTGAACCTTTATTCTTATGGAAAATGCGTCAAACACCCCAGGGCCCTCACCATGGAGTCAGAGGCTTGGATCTTAAAATGCCTCTACAGTAGCTGACAGATTAAATCTGTCTGCGTGTGAGTGCGTGTGCATGCGCAGCATGCCTGTCTGTGTTTACTGTGTATTATATTGTCAGTGGAATTGCTTAAAGCCATTCATTCTCTTGTGCCTCTGGCAAAAAAGGATGACTTCAAATATATCAGTCATTCATTGACAAACTGGAGAGGAATGAAAGCACCTCCAAGTTTATTAATGATTTACAGGGAAAAGTGTATAATGTCTAACGCGTCATATGGTATCATACAATATCAACAATACAGTAGTTCTGGGGCCTGTCATCATTCATTATGGTTTGTTTGCAACTGGGTGTCAAGGATTGTTTAAACAGAATGCTTTACATTGCATCGATATATTCTCACCCAGGCTGTGCTGTGCTGGTATTGAGAAAATAACATAATACTAAAATTGTAAAATCATTGTAATCTGACATTCTAATCCAGATCATGACATGATAAGTACCCTAGTTATTCTTCAAATAGTCTTACAATAACTATCTTACTGTACTCCCATTCTAACCAACGCACTGTATACTGTAGTCTTTTTAATATAAGACCACACAACTACCGGCATGTCAGTTATGAAATGAAACCCATAATGAAGCCCAAAGGCTGTTAATGGTTACACCTTTTACTGACATACACTATATGATGTCATGAGCTGTGTTTTCAACTATATTCCTGGATTCCTACACACACAGTACACATCTGTGAGCGTTGTACATTTAGAAAATGCTTTGTTCTCACAGGTATCTGCAAGGTATCCACATGTCTATTTTGCACTAAACATATTTGTAGGCAAACTATTAAAGATAAACTACCTGCATAAATTGTGTTTTGCTTCACGTTGGATTGTCACATATACTGTAGCTACAATACCCATGCACATTTCTTGTAAATATTACCTGTACTTGAAAATAAAGTGTTTTCCAATCTGATTGAATATTGTGTGTAATATTTGCATATTGCAACCATTCACATGATTGTATGAAAGTAAAACTTGAAACCAGGCCATTTTCATAGACTACATAATGCTGCCCCCTGCGGGCCCTTTGGTAGAGAGCTGCACATTACTGGAGAAAACAAAACAATGCATCAGACACACATCATGGTCATATTTATATACTCAAAGGTTAAGATGTAGGGTTTTATTTGTTCTTTCAGAGAAGGTTGTCAGTTCACCTGGCCTCCACATCCTGGCAGCTCACGTGGTCATTGGTCCCCTATATCAGTCAGTTCATCAGTTATCTTTCTCTTCTACCAACGAGCAAAGTCCAAGCCGAGCTCACCTGCAATACCTGGTCTAGTACCCCAACTCTCTAAGGCATAGTTATTATTAGTAATGTATTAACATTATGTAATTTATTGAGCTTCAATAAGCTCACAACTCATGTGCGGAAAGCTTATAGATTGGCTGTTTTACTATAGATTTGTTGTATTGGGTCCCGGAGAGACATCTCAGGCCAATACTGCAAATGCTATGGGCTGAGATGGAGTCTGAAGAGGTGCACTTTCAGACTGAGGCGGAAGATTGGGAGTGAATCTGTAGTTCTGAACTTCTGATTGCAATGGGAAGTGCATTCCATCGTATTGGTGCCAAGAGGGAAAAGACTTCCAAGGGGAGGTGATAATTATTATCACTACAAAAACTTCTAGGCAGTGACTTACATGTATGTCAGTGGGTATTGTGGGTGTATGGGGGTGGGATGAGTGGGACGAAAGCACTGCGTCACTCCTCACTGTCAGCAGGTGAGCCAATCACCTGTAATGACAACACACATACCGGAAAGAAAGGCGTTACATTAATGAACCCCCCAATATGAATCATAAGAGAGTTATGTACAAAACCTTATTATTGTGACCGGCATGTAAAATCGTATGGATTGGCATGCATGCAAGATAATTAGCACACATGATTGACAACAACCTGGAGGTTGCTTACACAGAATCTATTCAACAAATTGTCACAAGGATTCATTTTCCATGCACTAGGACTTACAACAATGGTTCCCAAGCGGCTTATCCTACAGTAGATAGCATGTTTATGTAGACTTAAATGGCAGTTTATGCAGACCTTTAACTTTTCCAAATAAATATAACACTATTATACGGTTGAAAAGTTTGGGGTCACACAGACAATTTTGTTTTCCAAGTCACACTTTTACTGTATTTACCACCATGGGTTGTAACATTAATAGAATTATAGTCAAGACATTAACAGGTTTAGAAGTAATGATTTGTATTTTGAAATAATATATTTTTTCTTCAAACTTTGCTTTCTCCATTTGCAGCAATTACAGCATTGCAGACATTTGGCATGGTGTTGCAAAATGGAGCGATAGTACGCTTCCTTATTCAAAATCCTTTTGACCCTGAACACATCTCACATCTTACCAACACCGAAGCAACCCCACAACATCACGTTACACCCACCATGCTTAATAGATGGTGTCAGGCACTCTTCCAGCATCTTTTCAGTTGTTCTGCATCTCATGCGCCATTTTGAGCAACCCCACAAATGTGATGCCCCAGATACTCAACCTGCTCAAAGGCAGGTCAGTTTATAGCTTCTCTAACCGACTAAACTGTTTTCATATGTCCTAACATGATTGCACAAGGGTTTTCTAATTATCCATTAGCCTTCTGACGCAATGAACAAACACATTAGAACACTGATAGTTCCTGGAAATGGGCCTCTATACACCTATGTAGATATTGCACCAAAAACAGACATATCCAGCTAGAATAGTAATTCTACAATCACATTAGCAATGTATATAGAGTGTAATTCTGATTAGTGTAAAGTTATCTTCATAAAAAACAGTGCTTAATAAAGATATTTCTAAGTGACCCCAAACTTTTGAACAGTAGTGTATATAAATGCCAAAATTATGAACATCTCAATGAACTCTCTCTCTCTATCATGGTTACAGTATAATACATGCTGAAATCCACAGAGCCAGGTCCTGTAGGACAGGTGTGGGAAATCAAGGGGTGGTCATTGATAGTACACCAGAGCTATGGCCGCACCCAGGGCACCCCTCCAATCTGTCTATATCAGTGTTACGAAACACAGCTAATTATTTTCTATTTACATGTAGTACTAGTGATGTATCCACAGAACACACCCTTGCGTGAAAAGTGGTATAAATTCCCAATAAAAACATTTTACAATCAAAAGATACATGTATGCTCTTATGCCAATGATGACTTTTCG
Organism: Benthosema pterotum; assembly: GCA_039105355.1. NCBI lineage: Eukaryota > Metazoa > Chordata > Actinopteri > Myctophiformes > Myctophidae > Benthosema > Benthosema pterotum. Next base: position 29,354,122 of record CM076970.1, read on the forward strand.
CGACAACTCCCTGGCTTCTGTCCAGTTATCCATTAAGCTCAGCTGTTTGGCACAGTTTTCTCAGTAGATTTCCACTGTGTTGACACTGAGACAAATCTCCCTTAACCACTTCCAGACCCCAGGACAGGTCACACAATAACGGCAGTTCAGCAGAAGCCATAGAATGGAGGATCTGGTAGTCTCTACAGAGGTAAAGGAGAGACCTAAGTGGGCCAACAAGACCGAGTACCTGCTGTCCTGCATTGGCTTTGCTGTGGGAGTGGGCAATGTGTGGCGTTTTCCTTACTTTTGCCAGATTCATGGGGGAGGTGAGACGCTTTCTGTTGTTGACACACAGCTATTAGTATCTAATAGCATCTTGATGTACTTTGAGTATTGACTTGAGTATTGATGTACTGAGTATTGAAATATGCTTTGAAAATGTGGCAGTGAAACTGTCTTTTACGTTTACAGTAGGCCTATAGTATAAAATACATTCAGTGGACTTTATTGGAACCGCACGAAGTGCCACTGGTGGTCCTCAGACGTCAGAAGCAGTACAGTAGTACAGATTATGTTGAAAGATGTACAACGACTCATGATCATCACTTCACTGTCCTGTCTCAGGTGCTTTCCTCATCCCCTATCTGCTGGCGTTGGTGTTTGAGGGTCTTCCTCTGCTCTACCTGGAGCTGGCAGTAGGGCAGAAGCTGAGAAAAGGAAGCATCGGTGTCTGGCACACCATCTCACCGTTTCTGGGTGGAGTCGGTACGTCAAAGTGTTTATAAATTTGTGTGTACAATATGTGTGTATGGATGCATTGCAGGGGGATGAACTTTTGTGAACGGAACTGTCGGTAAACAAATAGACAATGCCAGGTGTAGCTCATCGTCTATGCGTAATGTTATGTTTGTCAGAGTTAAATAAAAATCACTCAAGATGCTTACAGTAGCCTAAGTGTTGCTGAATGTATTGAACATGCGGCAGCTTAAGAGGAGGTGTGGTATTGGAATCGGAAGGTCTCTAGTTTGATTTAGTGTCTTTCTGTGAGACACTGAACCCATAATTTCATAATTGCTTTGCATGCATGGTTCCCCCCAATGTTAATGTGTAAATGGTTGAATGTCGTACACTTCTGTAGCACTTGGGAGAAAGGCACTATAGAAATGCACCATTTACATATAATAGAGTGGAAAAGATGCTTTTTTAAATTCTTGAGCAGGACAATAACTAACCTTTCTCTGGCTCCATTTTAAATGGTATCCATCCACTATTCCTAATAGTTAAAATAATGTAATATGGTAAAATGCAGTGCAAAATAAACACCTTGTCTGCAAATGCACTTGACACTGTCAACCAACAACAATAACAAGTTTCTTTGTTTAGGTGTTTCATCCCTGGTGGTCTCCTTTCTGGTGTGTTTGTTCTACAATGCCATCGTGGGCTGGGTCCTCTGGTACTTGTTCAACTGCTTCCAGGACCCCTTGCCATGGAGCCAGTGCCCCATCAATGACAATCACACAGGTGGGCAGGAATATACTATATGCTGTACCTACAGTATGTCTGCTGTATACGGTGTATTCAAGCAAAATGTTTTGTTGTTGTTTATGTTGTTGTTGCTGCTGATTTTCCCACTTTTTAACATTTAAATTCCTTAAATCATTACCTGTTTAACTTACAGTAGGCTAATTTAAAATGACAAACACATTTTCTTAACACGTCTCCAATCACAATCAAAGAAGGATTGCATTGACAATATGTGGCCAATCTCTAGTTAGCCACTGCATGGCACTTTGCGTCTATGTTATAACTATGAGTATAATAGGTAACATGTTGAAATCTCTTATGAACTGTTAATATGTTATTAATTACTTTTAAAATGTTTGTTAATAGTTAATCTACTTAAAACTATGCCTTACAACTAGATAGTGAGGCTATTGGTAAAATACTTGTTAATAACTAATACATGATGGTGCACGGTGGAACAATGGGGACATTGTGGTTGCTGGTGGTGTGTCTCCTCCTCCGCATTACCAGTGCCCATACAGGAGACAGGGTTGGCAATAGGGCCTTTCTGTGTGGAGTTTGCATGTTCTACGCTTGTCCCCAGGGGTGGGTACCCTAGGGGACAGCTTCACACATGCACGCACACAAGCAACTTTATCTTATCTGTTCACGTTACGGTCAGGCTACGTAAAGGAATGTGTGGACAGCACGTCAGTGAACTACTTCTGGTACCGTGAGACCCTGAACATCACTCCTGATGTGGAGACCAGCGGCTCACTGCAGTGGTGGATGGTGGCGAGCCTGGCCTCCGCCTGGTGTCTGGTCTACGTCTGCTTCATAAAGGGCATTGAGACCATTGGCAAGGTGTGTGTAACCGTTCAAATGTCAAGGCTTAAATAAATACATTGGTACAAATTTCCCCTCTCAGACTTAAAGTTATAACCCAGGATACAGTGTATTTATGAAATGTCTTTATGCTACCTGGCTGTGCAGCATGGTACAGGTTACCTGTACCATGCTGCATCTTAACAACAGAACAATTCAGTTCATATCTGTAACAGGTATGAACTGAATAGTTCTGTTGTTAAGATGAGGTCAAAAGCTCCAACTCAAAGTCGTATGATCAGGCACTCACATTACCGGCCGCAAGTGAAAATTGTTCTCCACACTTGCCAGATTGTGTCATTATATGACAGATATTGCGTTAGCAATAGGCTATAATATATGAAGTGTTAGTGTGCTGTAACATGGTGATCAGTAAAACCATATTCAATCATTGTGGGAAAAATAACAATAATTTCTACAGTACTAGCTCAAATGTAAAACCCTACTTCTATATGGATTCAACAAGATGAGCTGATGATGATAAGCTGTAGTACCATCCTAGTGATCCTAGTGATGTCTCGTCTCCAGGCTGTGTATGTGACAGTGACGTTCCCATACCTGGTGCTGACTATCTTCCTGGTGCGTGCTCTCACTCTGCCAGGAGCTACTGATGGTCTCGTCTACCTCTTCACACCTGAGGCAAGTCCATGCAATGAGCAATGGAAAACACTAGATGGCGCTGGTTAAAGTGGTTTTGTAGTTGTTGTTTTTTTCCTGTTCAGGTTAGGTTACCCCGGAGCCTTGGAAATACAGATTTAGGCCAAGTCTATTCACTTCATGGGGCCGTCCAATGGCGGCTCCTCTACATAGACGTCTATGGGATAGTGACAACGAATAGTGACAGCCGGAAGTTACTGAATGCATTGGAGCCTATAGGCTCGCGCGAGTACAGGAATCACGTGACTAGACTATTTTCTGTCCCCTCAATGTCGCAACTCTGACTATTTCTAAGGCTCTGGGTTACCGTGTGGGTGTGGCATACAAAAAGGTGAAGGTAAATCAGATTAGCTAATACTTTGATGATGTTGTCATATTGGAAATGGAAACGCAATCTAAAGTAAACCAATTTGACATATTGTCATCATCAGAGTTTGGAAAGACTCGTTTTTAGTAAAGCAATGTCCTGCTGCCTATGCAAAACCAAAACAGGTGGTACGCATTGGATGTTGTTATGGATTATCTAACAAGCGCTCGCTATAGCTTCCAAACTGCAACACTAAAATCACCTGCAAGGACAGAAAATAGTTCCTATGTCTGCACTCTACAGTGGCTTTTTATGAAACAACCCCCTTTTTGGTACAGTTGCAGCGTCGGTGAGTTTGACGTTTCGTAGTACAGAATGGGCGGTACTGGGAAGTTGCACGATAGCCAGAGGTGTAGTGGGTCACAGCTAAAATATTTTTGGGGCATTTATTTTTATGGATATAATTAGGCATTGTAAACAATCTTTCTCAATATGCTCAATAATAGCGTGTCTGTGTGTTGCGCAAGAGCACGCTAATGCAAGTGTGCATGCTGCTTTTTTCTTTTAAGTTAAAGGGGAATACCACTCATTTTCACTATTTTACTATGTCATTAGCATAGCTTAGAGATGTTGTGTCATGGTCAAAAGGTTCCCCCATTCTGTGTTTCCTAGAAATGGAGGTCTGAAAAAAAAATAGCATGGTGAAATACATCTTGATGTCATCAAGATGTGTTTCACACTGTTGATAGCTATCAATGCTACAGCTTACACACTGTAGGTCTTGCCCAGCCTGCCCAGAGCCTCTAGATGGCACTGAGCCTGCCCTGCCAGTGGGCTCTGTACAGTACAGCGTTCAATTCCAGAATCCAAACTGTTTTCACTGAATTTATGGTGAAGATGATTTATATTTACCTCTCTGTCTCTCCTTTCTGCAGTGGGAGTCTCTGAAGAACCCCCAAGTGTGGCTCGATGCTTTCACTCAAATCTTCTTTTCTCTCTCTATTGCCTTTGGTGGTCTAATAGTGTTCTCCAGCTACAATCCTCCAGAGTAGGTATCCAATAAAAAAAGTACAGACTTGCTGCAGAAATACTGGCAGACACCTACTAAGTTCACCCTATTTTGAATTCATCTTTGTTCTTTTTTTTGCTCTGCCAGTAATAATTGTGAGAGAGATACAATTGTGGTTGGTTTGGTAAACAGTGGTACATCTCTGTACGCATCCATCTCTGTGTTCGCCATCCTGGGATTTAAAGCCAACAATAACTACAACAACTGTATGAATGGGTATGTACTATGCATATGCATTTGGAGGAAATATGTAACAGTATATTGCATACTGGTATTTCCTCAAACATTGGGAATGTGATTATTATAATTATATTAAGACAAATCTGAAGTCTAGGTTACTTTAAAGTCTTTCTCACCTGCAGGAACATATTGGCTCTAATCAATGAGTTTGATATTGAGGAGCGAAGCATAACATTTGACAACTACGATGAATGGCATGGACATCTGAATGCCACCTTTCATACCCGGGTGTCCAGTTTGAACTTGAAGGTCTGCAATCTGCAAACATTCCTTGACCAGGTGTTGTTGCCACGCTGTACTATTTCATTTCAAGTAATACTTTTACTGTATTGAAATGTTAGACTATTCATTGAGTTCCATGATGCCTTAGAATGCATGTGGTGAGGAAGGCACTGTTTAAACTACTGTATACCCTATAGCGTATTAATATCAGTCAACAAGATGTTCAGTCATCGTATCCTGGGGTGCATCAAATATATAACATTATGTTCAGTCTTCATGCTGCTCATGTTTAATTGTCCTCCCCTAGAGTGCATCAGGCACTGGACTTGCATTCATTGTGTTCACTGAGGCTATGACAGCGATGCCAGGCTCTCAGGTCTGGGCTGTGCTGTTCTTTGTCATGCTCTTCAGTTTGGGTCTCTCCACCATGTTTGGCAACCTTGAGGGTGTCCTCAATCCCCTCGTTGAACTACACATGGTACCCAAGTGGATTCCTAAAGAGCTCTTCACAGGTGACTATCAGAAGTTGGTTTCATGATACACACTGCCCCACTAAGGTGTACAATATAAAGATCCAGATCCATGGCACAGTTTATGTTTGAAAGTTTAGTTTGCCAAGAATCTTGAATAAATTTCCATTCCCAGGTCAGACTATGAACATCCTCCCTTCCTGGGGAGGCAGACTTTTGTCCAACATGATCCAACTGCAAATTTCAATTAAAAAAAAAAAAGATTCTCCTCATCAAAATCCCCATTACCACATCTATAGATTATTTGATATAGGCCTGGTTGTACAGTAGATATACCTTGTGTATTTTGCACTCACAATCCTCCTTCTGTGTTGCAGCATTAATATGTCTGCTGTGCTTCCTGCTGTCTCTGATCTTCACCATTGGTTCAGGGAACTACTGGCTGGAGATCTTTAATAACTATGTGGGCTCTGTCCCCTTCCTTGTCATTGCTTTCTTCGAAGTCACTGGAGTGATCTACATCTATGGACTCAGCCGGTAACTCATTTTAGATCTCATTGGCTCACAAATGTTGCTCCCAGGAGTGCATTCATTGGCAGGCTTGTGTGCATTTGTGGCAGCCAGACGTTATTATTGCAAAGGCTATTCAAATGTTTTCCTCAACATTTTTTTTAAAATTTATATATCAATAACGATCACTCAAACATGGGCTGCACCTGTGTTTGCGGTTATGGTTAGGGTTTCGAGCTAGGTGGTTTTAATGACTTTAATTGACTCATAGGAATAGACTACGTGACAACCAGGGAAAGACTTGGTGACCACCGGAGAGACGGGTGGCAGCCGGAATGTAGACGGCACCCGGGTTAGCAGTATGGGCTAGCGCCCCAGCCTGTGTCGTCCGTGAGGAAGACGCCCAAAAACCCTTGGTTAGTCCTTTAGGAGGGCCGTTTGTCCACCGCTCATGGAGTCTCTTCCACTTCCGATGCTGGGAGTCTGGTGCAACGCACAGGTCCTGTGCCTCCTGGTGAGAGCAGGATTGGGCCTGGTGAGACGTAGGAGAGGCACGGACAGGTGTCAAACCACAGAGCCTAGTCCCTCCAAGCATCAGAACCTCCCAGTTTTGGCGGAGTATTTCAGGGGCGGTGGATTGGACGGCCTTGGCCTTTCCCTTGTGGGACTGATCAGGGGCAGCTACTGGGACGTGAGTCGGGGCGTCATGAACCCCGGCTGGGTCACCTGAGTGAGGGGTATGATGTTCGAGAGACCCGAAACCCCAATGAGCTTGGGATACATCACTGAAGACACGTCCCAGGTTGCATCCATTCGATGTATTAAAAAAACTGTCAGACAATAATAGTTTCAGAACTAAAGTCTATCTCTGGCCCTTTGACATGACCTAGCATTGGTGTGCCTTTGGCACAAAATGTTTGAAGCCCACTGGTGTAAACAATTGAGGGCTGGAGTTGTGTGTTTGCTTGTGCTTTCTAGCTTCAGTGAGGACCTCCACGTCATGACAGGGAAGAGGCCCAGCATCTTCTGGAGGGTATGCTGGGCATACATCAGTCCTGTGATGCTCCTAGTGGTATTTGTTGCCTATGTTGCTGTCCAGTCACAGAGGCGTCCCACCTACTCTGCATGGGACCCTAGCAAGGTACAGCAAGTACTCTATATATTCGCAACTGTCCAAAACTGTCTCTGTTCCTGAGTTACAATGCATCCAAAGCACCACACCATTATTATTTACTTTAGTCGCAGCAGGCTCTGGTTAAGCTTATTTAACATGGTATTCCACTACAGTAACATAGTATTGATCATGCAAATTACACATAAATATCTATGAATGTTTCAGTCTAATATGTTTGACCCATATGCAATTTAGTCTGTTCATTTTGATCTCATATCTAAGTTTCATTGTGCTATCACATGGTAATCACACATTATTTTGAGTCATCGTGGTGGCTAAACACAATACAGTACTAAATTAATTCTACTCTGTGGCTCAACTGATGAACTGAAAAAATAAATACTGATTATAGTTCATAATCATAACTACAGTATCTTGTATGATTGATTGTCCCTCAAATACATAAATATATTTCCCTTACACTGACATCTCTTTTTCCACAGGCGGATTTCCCCCAAACAAATGTTACACCTTACCCAGACTGGGTGTTTGCCATTATTGTCCTCCTCTCTGCCCTTCCTTTGCTTCCCATACCCCTGGTAGCTCTCTATCATCTCATCAAGAGGAGAACATCCTCAAATCGACGCCACAACAGTGCCACACCTCACGCCAATGATGGCTACGTATCGGACACGTAGTTTAAGAACAAAATACTTTTTTTTGTTTAACTTTTTGTGGCAAGGACCAGGATACATGCAGTATCTCTGAGACTGAAGAATACTTCACAAGGTGTACACAGTACATTACATGATGGACAGAAATCATAAGCATCACCTTAAAAGTATACATTAGTTTTATTTCAATATGATTATTCGTTCCCCTATTCAGAAGGAAATGGTTCTTATGCACACCTACAAGGGACAGATTCAAACATTTTCTCTTTTGAATATTTCACTATTTTTGCCATTTTGTAATAGCAAATTTGCAACCAAGGCCACCACTGTTTGGATATATACTGTATTGCATGGTATGGTATGGGAATCTCATCACTATCCAATCAGTGTTATTGAAAATAATTACTACTATGTTGTCTGCACAGTACATACAACTTCATACTTGTGACATTGAGGCTCTTACAGTCAATTAAATAATGATGAGAAATACAGGACAGTAAGCAATTGAAGGAAGAGTCCTGATTTTGAGATCCGGTAAAAAGGCATAACCTGGAGACCTTCCAGAAACCGTCTTCGGGTACCTTACATATTTTTGGGAAGTACGTGGTCTGTGGAAGTGATACAGATTCACAGAAGCAGTCCAGAAGAAACACCTACAACTCGTGTAGGCTAACATGCCTTACACGTTAGCCTACACAAGTAAATATTCTTCCACAATTCTCTTGTTTATGAAGATGAGATCAAAGTTGTATAACTACACAGTAACAGTATTACCATTGCAGTGCACAACAGTGGAGAGCTCTACCAGCCCCATAACAGGAATTGAACGATTGAACTTGTCGTACAGTTTATGATCCAGTCGTAAACAAAGCATTTCTCGTAAGGAATTAAAGGAACAAGTTAAAAACAAGGTGTAGTAGCTAGTTCGAAAAAATCACTCCTTCCTGCTCGTCCACTATATACAGTAAATACTACAGACGTCACCGGACTCCCCTATCATTTAGTACTGTCCCTATTGTTTAAATATCTATGCCACAGCAGGGTGAGTGGTGTGAAGCTAGTTTCAAAAACGGGTTCCTCCCAACAGTCATGGGCAGTCTTTAGTCTTGAATGGTCTCTGGGGCTCGTTAGACACTACATATGAGTTCACTCTAGGGCAGGTCATCAGAGTCCAAAGAGGATAGGGGAGGGGCTGGGGAGCAGGAGGAAGTATTCTGGACTAATATCACTCCTGCGTAGATTAATATCTATGCAGCAGTGATATTATCTTACATACTGATTTCTGGAACTTCAGTTTAGAACAATTATTCCCAGGGGGAAGCTACAAACAGATTCCACCCATGCAGAAACTCTGGATTAAACTGTCTGGAGTGAAATTAGAATTCATATAATTCAAACCAGTGCCAGTTTTTATTTGTATTTTTCCCTCAGATTTGTCTGGTTTCCAGGCTAAGGAGGAAGACCATACTGCAGGGGGTGAAGTCACCTCTGGACAAGGGCACACGGCACGCTCTGTCAGGGACAGACCGAAGATTGTGACCACCTCTGTTTTGCTATTCTCACATATGGTATTGTATGTTTTATATTTGCTTGCAGGTTTTGTGTGTATTTCAAAATGATATTAATTTATTAAGTCCAAATACAAAAGTCAAAAGATTAAAGAGCCTTTACAGTTTATTTTAATTATTGGTTATAGGTACAAGAAGTGATAAAAAGTGTGAAATAAATATAATATATATTGTGAGTATAGAGTTCAATAACAGGTTTCTTCCAGCACTTCAATTAACAGAAAATGCATTTTCAGGTTGGTCTACCAATTTGATCCAGTTGGGAGAGATAACTCTCACATACAGAATAAAGAAGTGAAGTTGTGAGAAACAAATAAATTAGAAGACAAAACTGTTGTCTGGTTGTTACTTTTTAGGACTCAAATATGTATTGATGCTTTTGTGTAGTATGATCAAGTAGTAAGGCATTAATTTACTACAAAAAACAAAGGAAAAATGTTAAAGGATCGCTACACCACTTTTCAACATACTTTACATCTTCATATAATAGGTCCTCACTAATGTACATCATACCACTATTTCTTCTGCTGGGTCTGTGTCTCCGGAGAGCTGTGGGCATTTCAGAAACTCGTTTTCCAGTGACCTCATCGATTGGGAATCCCAATCTATTCCTGAAAAGTTGCAATGCAAAAATGGAAGCCATGATTCTCCCGATAATAAAAATATAAATACTTTTTCACAAAAATATTGTTTTAAGAAGACAGATTTCTGAACTGCCCACAGCCCTCCTGTGAGACACAGACTGTAGAAAAGTACAGTATAGTATTTTATCCTGTACATGAGTGAGGACCTATTATATGAAGATAAGTAGTGATCGTTTAATATAGAGATAAGTGGTTTATGCCTTTCAGCATAGCTTAGGCCAGGGCAGGTTAGGTTGACCTGTGCATTGTTAGAGGAGGGTCCATTGAGCGTCGCTCTTTGATTTTACAATCAAAAGACACGTTCGCTTATTATGCCAAGGATAACAATTCACGGCGGCTTCTAGGCACTTTGCAAAGCTGGTTATCCATTAAGCTGATAGGTGGTGCAGTTTTCTTAGTAGATTTCCACAAATCTCTCATCTACTGTACTTATTCGCTTCCAGGGCCCAGGTCACACAATAACAGCAGTTCAGCAGAAGACGTAGAATGGAGGATCTGGAAGTGTCTAAGGAGGTAAAGGAGAGACCTAAGTGGGCCAACAAGACCGAGTACCTGCTGTCCTGCATTGGCTTTGCAGTGGGAGTGGGCAATGTGTGGCGTTTTCCTTACTTTTGCCAGATCCACGGAGGAGGTCAGATGCTTTCTAGTACAGTCCAACTTATGTTGAAATATAACTTCCTGCTACCCTAACCCTACTCTAACTTTGCGTCTTGCTTCAAAACCATGATCATCACTTCACTGTCCTGTCTCAGGTGCATTCCTCATCCCCTATCTGCTAGCGTTGGTATTTGCGGGTCTTCCTCTGCTCTACATGGAGCTGGCAGTAGGGCAGAAGCTGAGAAAGGGCAGCATCGGCGTCTGGCACACCATTTCACCGTTTCTGGGTGGAGTTGGTATGTGAAAGTTTTTGTCAAAGTTAGCTTTGCACGATGTGTGTGTGCAAATGTACTTACACTGGGCTGGCTATCCCCTGCAATAACAAGGTTTCTTTGTTTAGGTGTTTCATCCCTGGTGGTCTCCTTTCTGGTGTGTTTGTTCTACAATGCCATCGTGGGCTGGGTCCTCTGGTACTTGTTCAACTGCTTCCAGGACCCCTTGCCATGGAGCCAGTGTCCCATCAATGACAATCACACAGGTGGGCAACCAGGGCAGGAATATACTAAACTACAGCATAGTATATAGAAAAATCAAAAAGCCAATTTTTCAACATTCAAATACAATTCCTCCCAAGATTATCCTTTCTGTTTCAATTGTCAATGAAATTACTGTATCGAACTACATCAACCAGGATTGCTTTGACTATCCTGGTACCCTGTCTCTGTATTGTTGGGTAATTAAACAATACAATAGGTAATGTGTTAGAATGACTATCCCTTAAAATGGTAATAAGTTATGAATTATGTTTAGTTTGTTAATTATTAATACAATTACTGTAAGACTGCCATACAAATAGATAGTGAAGCTATTACTAAAATACTTGCTAATAACCTTTAGTTGATTAACATCTTTCAATAGAAGTAAAGCCTATCTGCAACTGTACCTCTTCCCATTATCGCACGCACGCACACGCACGCACGCACGCACGCACGCACACACACACACACACACACACACACTCATATGTATGCAACTAAATGACCATTATTTATATTTATCTGTTCATGTTGTGATCAGGCTACGTAAAGGAATGTGTGGACAGCACGTCAGTGAACTACTTCTGGTACCGTGAGACCCTGAACATCACTCCTGATGTGGAGACCAGCGGCTCACTGCAGTGGTGGATGGTGGCGAGCCTGGCCTCCGCCTGGTGTCTGGTCTACGTCTGCTTCATAAAGGGCATCGAGACCATTGGCAAGGTGTGTATAACGGATCAATGTAATAACGATTATGAGTCGCTTCCCTCTGAAAACACCAAAAGGCCTACACAGTGTTAATTCATCCATTTGCAACTTTGCGAGCACTTTGAGGCTAATTGAACTAGACCTGTACTTTCCGATACTCTGCCATCTTTAAATCTCCATGCAGCGATACTCATCTTGCAGTAATTGGTGATTAGGAACAGATACCAGCTGGCAGCTGCCACACTTACACAGTCACACATGTACACCTTATGAAAGTGGATACAGCATGCTGAAGGAGTGATCAGCAAATAAACACATGTAAACTGAAGCGATGTCTGAATTGATTTCACATCATCATAGTGGAAACAGAGCCTTGGACTCATCCATAATATTTCTCCAGGCTGTGTATGTGACAGTGACGTTCCCATACCTGGTGCTGACTATCTTCCTGGTGCGTGCTCTCACTCTGCCAGGAGCTACTGATGGTCTCGCCTACCTCTTCACACCTGAGGTAAGTCCATGCAGACGGCGCCGAGAAACCCGAGACTGATTTTGTGGTTTGTTTGCTTATTGGTATTCTAAAATGGTCATCAAATCTAAAACAATATTAACCCCATAAAACTATTTCTGCGAAACACATTTCTTGGTTTCACTTGATCAGTCTCTATGATGGGTGGATTGATATCTTTACGCTGTCAAATGAGAGTGGACGGTGCTTAGACACCCGGTAAGGTATCAAGTACTCGCCTTGCCAAGTTCTGCGGGACACAGCTGGAATGACATGAAGTGATTGAAGCAGTGGGTTATCGGTGGAATTTACAACAGTCATGTGATGGCCAGCCAATCAGAATCAAGTACATTGTATTTGGCATACCTGTTTAGAATACATTTTTTGCTTGGGGTTTATAGAGGAAGATTTACATTCACCTCTCCTTTGTTCATTGTTTCATTCATTGCTTTTTCTCTCTCTCTCCTTTAGTGGGAGACTCTGTTGAACCCCCAAGTGTGGCTGGATGCTTGCACTCAGATCTTCTTCTCTCTCTCAATTGCTTTTGGTGGTTTAATTGTGTTTGCCAGCTACAATCCTCCAGAGTAGGTATCCAGTTGTGCACTTAACAATGGGATTGTACTGACTTCCTGTAGTAGAAATACAGACTTACACCTTTAGTTGAGGTGTGAATTACACCCTTATTCTGTTTTTGAATGGATCTTTATTCTTTTTACATTTTCTCTGCCAGTAATAATTGTGAGAGAGATACAATTGTGGTTGGTCTGGTAAACAGTGGTACATCTCTGTACGCATCCATCTCTGTGTTTGCCATCCTGGGATTTAAAGCCAACAATAACTACAACGCCTGTATGAATGGGTATGTACCATGTCTGTGTGTGAATTTACAAAATACTTTTAGACATGCTGTTCTGAACCTTTGGACTACTCTTCAAAAATCTTTCTCATCTGCAGGAACATATTGGCACTGACCAATGAGTTTGATCTCCAAGAGCAAAACATAACCTTTGACAACTATGATGAATGGCATGGACATCTGAATCAGACATTTCATGACCGGGTGTCCAGTTTGAACTTGAAGCACTGCGATCTGCGAACATTCCTTGACCAGGTATTGTTAAGAAGTGGCTAGCTTCTTTCAGCAAGGAAGCATGATCTCAGTTCTGGGCTCTCTCGTTGGCAGAGAGAGAGTTGTGGCTAATAATACAGCGTTAGGCAAATAAAAAAAGGGGTTACAAAATCATGGCATGAAAATGTATTGGGGTGTGGGAGAGATTTACTCATCTATTGTTGTCCTCCCCTAGAGTGCATCGGGTACTGGACTTGCATTCATTGTGTTCACTGAGGCTATGACAGCGATGCCAGGCTCTCAGGTCTGGGCTGTGCTGTTCTTCCTCATGCTCTTCAGTTTGGGTCTCTCCACCATGTTTGGCACCCTTGAAGGCGTCCTCAATCCCCTCGTTGAACTACACATGGTACCCAAGCGGATTCCAAAAGAGCTCTTCACAGGTGATCAGAATTTGTACTCTTGAACTGCTGAACTGTGCAATGTGTACAATATAAAGATACACCATAGCACATGCAGTGCCGCATTGAGAGCATAGTTTTTCAAGAATCTTGAAACTGACTCCACTCCCCGCGCACATTACCTTCATCTTTTGAAGGATGGGTGTTGACACCTATAGAGGACTCTTCTTCAACAAAGATGGGAATGCAAAATTCCCATCTTTGCAAAATTCTTATTGTACTTTTAGGATACAAAGCTGACTGAAGTCCATAAACCAGAACCTAACCTTAACCAAACCCTTATTGACCCCGTCCCTAACCAAGCCCTAACCCTAACTACAAGCATGGCGCAATGCGAAACCGCCACAGCTGTCAGATTCACAATCTTCTTCTCTGTGTTTCAGCATTAATATGTCTGCTGTGCTTCCTGCTGTCTCTGATCTTCACCACTGGTTCAGGGAACTACTGGCTGGAGATCTTTAATAACTATGTGGGCTCTGTCCCCTTCCTTCTCATTGCATTCTGTGAAGTCGTCGGAGTGGTCTTCATCTACGGACTCAGTCGGTAAATCATTTTATATCTAAGCCTTCCCACAGCATGATGCACAACATTATGGGTCATGAGATATTCCAGATGTGCATTGGCATTTTTGACAACCAGACGTTAAAGATATACTAGGTAACGTTTTCATTAAAACAAATCTTGAATACGATATCCATTATGACTGCATATTTGATTTTCAGCCCTCTTTTAGACACTATTTAAAAACTGTAGTAGGCTACTGGCAGTGACCACCAGTCAAAGTTTCTTAGTACCCCTTTAATGCAATAGCTGTAGAAAACATTTTCTCTATTCTTACATTTGACTTCTGGGGTTGTGTGTTTGCTTGTGCTTTCTATAGCTTCGGTGATGACCTTGAATTCATGACAGGGAAGAGGCCCAGCATCTTCTGGAGGGTTTGCTGGTCGTTTGTCTGTCCTGTGATGCTCCTAGTGGTATTTATTGCCTATGTTATTGTTCAATCACAGAAGCGTCCCACCTACTCTGCATGGGACCCTAGCAAGGTAAGTAATCTATATATCGTCACTGTCAGACAGAAACATAATACAGTAACTGCATGTACAACTCCAAAATGGCGTCTCTGGGATTTCAATTATTGATTAATTCATGAATTGAAAAGTGATTGCTTGATTAACCGTTCATTTCATTTATTTATATTTCTTCGGTGAATCTTAATTTCCTTTAATATCTAACATACATTTTCTGACATAGAGATTTCGAAAGGCATACTATATTCCTTAAGCTATTATGTATGGGGAATAACATTAGATGTGTCTTGTCTGTCACATACAAAAGCTTTGTTGCTACCAAAATGGGGGACTGTTTTTTTTTTTTAACAGACCCACATTTACGTTCATCGGCCACTACATGCACAGACATTACATTCACAGAAAATCACCCAATCATAGAACCAGAGAATTTTCATTTAATGGATTGATTAATGATTAACTATTAACGTCCATATAATTCTTATGGGCTGATATGTACTGCAAGTGACGCTATGGGCTGAGACGGAGTCTACCAAGACGGTTGAATTGGATCATAAATGCAGTATATCGTACAATAGCCAGATTAGCCACAATGCCCTTCAAATACAGAAATATCTCTCACACGAATTCTCTTTCTCCACAGGAGGATTTCCCCAAAACAAATGTTACTCCTTACCCAGACTGGGTGTTTGCCATTATTGTCCTCCTCTCTGCCGTCCCTGTGCTTCCCATACCCCTGGTAGCTCTCTATCATCTCATCAAAAGGAGAACGTCCTCAAATGGACGCCACAATAGCGCCACACCTCACGACAACGATGGCTACGTTTTGGACACATAGTTCTAAAACCTTAACTAGTTTAGATCACCTAAACGTTTGGTGACCGAAAGACATTCTGTGGCAAAAATACTGTGCATCCTGTCAGTATCTCAACTGGAGAAACGGGACTCATCTTTAATTTTGTCAATGATGTTGTATATTTCACTAGATATCATGTGAAGTTTTTATCTGGGATTTTTTTTTTTTGTTATTGCCCTTTTTTATGTTTTGTATTATTACTGTGCGCCAGAGAGATGAATGTGTCAAGTGGCTAATGCACTATTCCACAGGTTACCCTAACCCAAACTGGGGATTAATTTATCCTGATCATAGTCATCATCATAAAAACGTTATTATGTTCCAGTTCTACCATATTGCTGTCTAGAGGCCGCGACTAGTTGGAGATCCTTGGCATCTGAACGTATGGGAACCGTGGCCTACCCTATCTGGTCACCACTACCGCTATCAGTGTTCAAGCAGCACAAATTGATATGAGCAGGTGTTATTCAGTAACAGGCCGCTGTCTGATCAAAGGCTTTATTAGACTTATTGAGCCAAACGATTATTATCAAGAAATAACACACTGTACAGCTGAATGCACCAACTGACCGATAAGAATCAAGCAATCAGCCAAGCCATGTAATAAACAATGATAGTGCTTGTTGTCACAGTATATTTACGCTGTATTTGTAATGTATTTAAATATAATATCCCAATTACTTTTTCATGTGAAATTACTGTTTTCTATCTTGTCACAAGTGTACAGTTTAGTATAGTATATTAACAGTGGTTAAATGTAATATAGGTAACTTTATAGTGTGTACAAAATCTATGTTTGTAAAGAGGTTTAAATCTAACTCCACCTATTGGCTGATTATGAAACTGCTGCAGACTACTGCGCTATGATGCCGCCTTACCTCCCACAACCATCTCCCCCCACACACTAGCACCACCTTGTCACGGGCCAGACTAAAAGTATTTGTTGACAACGACAAAAATTCTGGACCATCTGCAGGGCATAGCTAGTGTCTGTCTGGAGGGAAAGCACTGCGGCATCAAAGTAGAAGCTACGTATAGGCCTTTTTAGCCTTTTTGACCCCCAGTAGCAAGATGTGCACATGCAATTCCCACCCCACTCGACCCTGATTGAAGGAAGTCCCCTCTCATCCTGATTAGACGAAAGGTTTTTCTCCCAAAGCCAGGAGAGTTGTCCTACATTCCTGGACATTTTGACTCCTGTTATTGCAGTATTCTCTATACTGCGTTTGCGTGGCCAATATAAAACACAGTATACTACTCAATTATGGCTGGTTGTTCAATTAGGTCCTGACACAGAGGTGTCTGTGTTGGACGTAACCAGGTGGTTGAAATCTCAGACACATCTGAATTATAGGGCCATCATGATTAAGTGTGTGTTGAACCGACGACTTATCAACGACACATCCATACCAAGCCTTTGTCACAACTAGGATCCCTCTACTAAAGGGGTCCTTGGCTCTCAGTGGCCCTTTGAGGAAACTGGACCGTATTGGGTATTGGGTTTGATGCCCTGAAATTGCCCATGATTTCATTTTAAATTTAGGCCCAAAAGATGACAAAAGGGTGAAAACACCAAAAATTTGGTACCGATGCACACTCCTGGGGGCCCAAAACACAAAACCCAGGAGCCCTTGTGGGGGTTAATCCAATCCCTGGTTTGATGATGTTATCATTGTTGAACTTTGCCTCACCATTTCAGTAATGGATGCAACATTCACAATAAAACAAAACTTTTATTATTTAAAGAATAATAAAAAAATATATATGGCAATGAACCAACCTTTTTATTGACAGGCCTTGCTTGCTTTTGGATCAATTGGAGCAGCATCTCTGAGTTATCCATTAATCTGTTCTGTAGCACAGTAAAGCCATTTCCACACAGGATGTAGGAACATTAAATCATGTACATTTACTTAAGTACAGTTTTTGACTCAGTATTTGTATTATGCTTTGTACTAGAGTATCTCCCATTTACAATACTTCCATTTCTACTTAATTTCAGTGGCAATTACTCTTCTTTTACTTAACTTGACTACAATTATTTGAAGACATATATTAAATGGATTTTCAATGCATATCAAGGACTTTCTACTGTTGGTAATTTAAGTACATTTTAACAGCAATACTCTGTACTTTAATTTACTCAAAATTAAATTGCTGATTGCAGTTTTCATGCCAAACCTACAGGCATAGCAAGCAGTATCCATGACGCTGGAGCTCAAGGCGGAGACTGAGAGGACAGCAGGGAATAAAAACACAATGATGACGGTCAAAGATAGAGATAATAGGTGAGTACAAAAACTTGACATGGAGTGGATGCTCATTTCCTTTTGTTGAAGACAGAGGAGGCTTGAATTTGAGGAATACAGTATATCGGCCTGTGTTGTGTGCCATTTGGAGTGAGGTGTAGAATTTGAAATCCTTGTTGTATCTTTGGACGTCTGGTTCACCATAGGTGCTTGTGCTGCTCTACAGTACCTAGAGGAAGGCGACAAAGGAGACATCCAGTATGGACAAGGAGGCACCCAAGTGGGACAACAAAGTCCAATACCTGCTTACCTGTATTGGCTTTGCAGTAGGACTAGGAAATGTGTGGCGCTTTCCATATCTTTGCCAAATCTATGGAGGAGGTGAGATCATGTCCTTCAATTACAAAACAAATTCCAAAACAATTACTACTACAATTAAGTTACTTCTTTAATTAAGCATGGGTTTTGCTAATTTCTTAAATTACTCCTTCAAAACGTCTCAACTTGTTTTCATATGATTGGTCTTCACTAATGTCATGATAAATGCCACAATCCTTTATTAATTTCATAGGATGGTTGTGGACAGTTCAGACACCCATCCACCATGCGCGTCATCCTCAGGCAGATTCTTTTAAAAAGAAGATTAAAAGCTATATACAATATTTTAATATTTTGATTATTATGAGAATTCATTAATTCAAACCTTTATTTATTCTCGAAGGACATTGTTTCCCTCATTTGCAGTGCCTTCGAGGTACAACACATAATACAACATTTTAAAAACAATACAATAGAATAAAATTGCTAATAAATAACAAAACAATACGTTTTACAATATAATTAGTGTATTATATATGCAAATGAAATCTCTTTGTACCAATGAAATGAAGAAATGGCATGATTGTTTCCACCACCTGGCTGTATTTAAAGGTGACTAACCAACCAAGCTGCTAGATAGACCCCGACGAAGACCATGTGTGGTCGAAACGTGTGCTTTGGTTTTCTTTTTTGTTATCAAAGTCTGCAATTCATACCTTCGGGAATTAAATAATACAAAACTCTAAGAAGAAGAACCATTCTTGTCTATGATCTCACTTGAATCATTAAAGAGCACCCATCATGGAGCCAATAACCTCATCTCCACCAGCACTTCCAAAACTTTTGTTTTAACTGCTATTTTTTGCATTCTTTATTCTTTGGTGTGCTTGCATCTTTTGGTTGATTTGAATGTTACACTGCCTATGCTGCTGAAGGAAGCCAATCAAAAATAAGTATTAATTTTTAGTTGCCATGTTCTTATGTAATCGTTCTCTCACTGTGTTGTGCCCGCAGGTGCCTTCCTCATTCCATACCTTATAGCACTGGTGTTTGAGGGCCTCCCGCTGCTTTATCTGGAACTTGCGATAGGACAGAGGCTTCGCCTGGGCAGCACCGGTGTCTGGAACTCCATTTCACCATTCCTGGGTGGAGTTGGTGAGTATAGGCCAGGTCTGTCAGGACTCAAGGAGAACTGTCTGATCTCATGTTAGTGCACATAAACGCATACACAGTCATCAAACCAATCTTTAGTCGCTGCAATATATTATGTACAATATAAAGTACGTAGCCTTTGTGCAGTTGCTTAACTTGCTTCTATAATGTGCCTTTCTTTTGAACTGCATACCATAGGCATAGCATCCATGATGATCTCCTTCATGGTAGCAATGTTTTACAACACTATTCTGGCCTGGGTGCTGTGGTATTTCTTCCATTCTTTCCAAAACCCACTGCCTTGGAGCCAGTGTCCTGTTGACAGTCCCACAGGTAAGTGTAAAGCTTAATTTATAATAATAGCATAAGAACATATTTTGTGCAGAAAAAATATTAGGCTGTAGAAGAAAAAGGGAAGTTGTAGTTGCATGTATGACCTCTCCTGTCTCCATTGTTGACCTCCTTAATAACTTCTCATAACACAGAGTATAATAAGGAGTGTGTGGACAGCACGCCAGTAAACTACTTCTGGTACCGTGAGACGTTGAACATCACAACACGCATTCAGGACAGTGGTCCCCTACAGTGGTGGCTGGTGGTCTGCCTGGCCACTGCCTGGAGTATTGTCTACATCTGTTTCATCAGAGGCATCGAGACTATGGGAAAGGTGATTGGAACTGGTTCAAGTATTTGTTCATGTTTCCAGTTTTCGAGTAAACTAAAATACATTTTTAATCTTGCCCTTCTTTGCCCAAATATCCCACAAAGACAATCATCAACTTCAGGTATATTTTACTACGTTGTAGTTCCAATGTATCTTATAATATCTGTTTCCTCACTTCCAATATCACTTGTCTATCCTGAATGAGTTCCCTCTTTCCTGACTGGACAAAATTCTTATCCTGATCTGAAAAATATTTATGGTTTCATATTTCTGGTTTAGTGGAGCTGGCGGCTATGATTATACTATTGGAAATTCAGAATAGCCTAATATCATGAATCTATTTGACATACTGTACTGTTCCAAAACAATCTTAGCTTTAATACAATGATTGAAACACATCTTCATCTGTTTTTAGGCTGTGTACGTGACAGCCACATTCCCATACCTGGTACTGACTATCTTCCTGGTGCGTGGCCTCACTCTACCAGGAGCTACTGATGGACTCATCTACCTCTTCACACCTAATGTGAGCTGTCACTAGTCAAAGCCTGATCCATACTTGTGTTGCGTTGTGTTATTTTCTATGCTTCTAAAAATATATGAAGAAATCCTTGTCCGTCTGTCTGTGTGTATGTCCATTAGTCATGTATCTTGAGAAATGTCAAACAAACAAACCATTAGACCACCTATCTCTTTATAATGTTGTGCTTCCATCAGTGGGAGGTTCTGAAGAACCCCCAGGTGTGGCTGGATGCTGCTACGCAGATCTTCTTCTCTCTCTCAGTGGGCTTTGGAGGACTCATAGCCTTCTCCAGTTACAATCCAGAGAGGTGTGTGTGTGTGTGTGCGTGCGTGCGTGCGTGTGAGCAATGATTTGATGGTACTGGAGTGAAGTATAAAAGGCAAAACTGTGTGTTCCATACCGTCCGTTCTGTATCTCAGAAACAACTGTGAGCGAGATGCTGTCCTGGTGGGTCTGGTAAACAGTGCTACATCTCTCTATGCCTCCATCTCTGTCTTCTCTATCCTGGGATTTAAAGCCAGATCCAACTTCAATGCCTGCATACAGAGGTACGGCCATGGTTCTATACTGTCTCTGTATGTTGTCTTCTGTGTTTTTGCTATACAGATTAACATTCCTATTCATGTCAATTAAGACATTATGGGGTGCTGTCTTGTTTTCCATCTACGTAGCAACATCTTGCTTCTGACAAACGGTTTTCACATTGAGGACCAAACCATAACACTGGACAACTAT
Organism: Benthosema pterotum; assembly: GCA_039105355.1. Lineage (NCBI taxonomy): Eukaryota > Metazoa > Chordata > Actinopteri > Myctophiformes > Myctophidae > Benthosema > Benthosema pterotum. The sequence continues at coordinate 29,375,368 of CM076970.1, forward strand.
GATGAATGGTTGGAAAAGCTCAATGCGTTGCATCCTGCAAATGTCACCAGTTTGCATCTGAAACACTGCGATATAAACACATTTCTGGACCAGGTATTTTCCCATTTAAAAACACTGACCTTGAAAACGCTCATCAACTTCCATTATCGCTTTTACAACTATGTGTCACATAGTTGTAGCAAGTTGTAGCTTTAATGGCTTCAAATTAGATTGACAGCATGATAGTCAGATGTGTGTGAATCAAATGTTTTGTTTTGTGTGTTCAGATATTTTAACTTGACAATTCTACATAACATTGTCTGTTGCATACCTTGTGTATCCTCCTCTCCTGTAGAGTGCATCAGGTACTGGCCTTGCATTCATTGTGTTTACTGAGGCTGTGGTAGAGATGCCAGGCTCTCAGGTCTGGGCTGTGCTGTTTTTCGTCATGCTCTTCAGTTTGGGTCTTTCCTCCATGTTTGGCAACATGGAAGGCATTCTCAATCCACTCCATGACCTCAAACTGGTGCCCAAATGGATGCCAAATGAAGTTACCACAGGTAAAGCATCTGTCTTTATACTGTGTCACCTTAGACAAACCAGCATATTCCTTGATGTTAAAATTAATTATTCTAAGAATATACGTTGCTAGACACCAGATTGTTATTTCCAGCACAGTTATCTACAAAACGTGGAAGTCAACTAGTCTCACTGCAGGCACTACTCTACACTGCATTTTAACAATACATCCATGTGAATTACATTCCTTTGGTTGAAAACACATTTTCTCTGTCCATTTCCCCAGCGGTGATATGCGTAGTATGTTTCTCCGTGGCTCTGATATTCACCATGGGTTCAGGGAACTACTGGTTGGAGATCTTCAACAGCTATGTGGCTTCTGTACCACTACTTGTCGTTGGATTCTTTGAGATCATCGGAGTGATTTATATCTACGGCATGAGAAAGTAAAGTGTGTTTCTTTATTCAGGTTCAGAATCAATCAGACTGGGTTGGCAAACCTGTTTCACTTACAGTTGTTGTGTTTCCTCATGACAGTTTCAGTGAGGACATCTACTTCATGACAGGGAAGAGGCCCAACATTTACTGGAAGGCATGCTGGATGGTTATCAGCCCTATAATGCTATTGGTGGTGTTCATTGCCTATGTGGCCATCCAGTCACAGACACGCCCCACTTATCCTGCTTGGGACCCTGGTTATGTAAGTGTGCTGTGATCTATTTACACTATAATCTAGAAGAACAGGGCCCTATTTCCATCGTCTCATGTCTTATAACTAAAGTCAAAACTTTGAGGTGTAGCAAAGCTGTTTAGGCACTCATAACAGCCAAACAGCTTTGCCACCCCTCTAAGTTTTGACTTAAGTCATAAGACCTGATACTTAAGACAATCAAAATAGGGCCCTCAGTCTCATAATGGGCTATATGACCCAGAGACAATTTGGGTAAAGTGATAATAATAGAAGTACACATTCATGTAACTCCACTACTGTATCTACTGTAGGTGTAAGGGCCAACTTTAACAACTTTGATGGAACATATTGTGTTGTTTCCCCCCATTTCCTGAAAAAAGCTGGTCCGTGCTCTTTATGCACAGAAGTGCATGAAGAGCAAAGGTGTGTTAAAGAGCACATGGAACATACACATGTCAAAGAAAACAATTTCAGAGAATTGTCCTTCTCTCTCTTTAGGAGAAGTTCCCCCAGACTGAGACCAGGGAGTATCCAGACTGGGTGTTTGGCATCATCGTCCTCCTCTCTGTGATACCAGTGATCTCCATCCCACTGGTAGCTTTCTACAGAGGACTGCCTGCCATGTTCAAGTATCGCAGGAATCGCAATAAATGGTAGAAAATGACAATGGAAACTAAAGTTAAAGTCCATAGATGGGTTTTACTTTGAGCATTTTTTCATTTAACAATCCTTTTTTATTGATGATCTGGGATTTTATGTGTTCTTATCACCAAAGCCTTCCTTGGAGTAGGAATTGCGTCTTCTAACTTGACCTGCTTCCATCTGTCCAAGGATTCTGCCACAGATGTGGTTTAAGTTTTTTTTTTTTTTTTTTTTACTTCTGGACACTGCGACCAAATCTGGCAATGAAAGAAAAGAGAAATAATGACGTCACAGTGTGACTGTGACTCTAATTTCTGAACCAACAAAGGGTCATTGGATTACATTTTTATACCGTGATACCAGTGATCTCCACTGATTGACATTAACATTTGTTTTATGATGACACACCAAAAGCAACTCTAACATCCACAGTCTTTACAAAGAATGAAGACAGGACGGCCTAATTTGTTTTTCCAGTTGTCAAGCGCTATATATTTTTATGTAAATAAAGTGATATGCCCAAAATAGGCAGCCTAGTAAACCATTCTGGGTGTGTGAAGTCATGTGTTTTCTGCTGACCTGTTGAGGCACTAAATTAAATCAAAATAGGCTATCACAGATACTGTACAGCGTCTGTGTTACTTAAGTTTGTCTTACAGACAAAGTTTGTAAAGCAATTTAGTGCAGAACTTTGAGCTCTTCGATTCATGTACATTTATGATTTATAAAGCTTCCAAAGACTTTCGGGTGAGCACTAGGATTTTGGGTTAGGTTGTTAAGATCTTCATTTGAGGCCTCTTAAGAAATAGTTTTCGCTGGCTGCCAGGCGCATCTGCACTAATAACTCTCAAAAGGGAGACAAAAAAGAAAGGATGGATAGGGAAAGAGCAACATATTGAATGATCAGAACAAGTAAACTCCATATATATGGCGATCTAAAGGTTTGACGTTTGGCAGGAGTACTTTTACTCCAATACAATTATTTGAAAACTTGAGTTAACATTGACTTTGATTTTATTACAAAACATACATTAAAAGCTTCAGCGGCTGAAGCATTTAGCCCTTTACATTCCAGCATCTCAAAGTATTTGTATAATTGAAAACTTGAAATTACATTAGGTAAATTAAGTACTTTCTATTTTGGTACTTTAAGTACATTTTGGTGGCAATACCTTTGCTCTAAAATTCATGGTAAACCTATAGCAAGCTGTATGTACCTGTATGACGTTGGAACTCAAGGCGGAGACTGAGAGGACAGTAGAGCATAAAACCCCCCACATGAGGGTCAGAGAGAGGAGATAGAGGCAAGTAGGACAAACATAGCCTGGAGTAGATGCTAATCAGTTTTATTGAAGACAAAGGAGGCTCCACTTGATGATCTGAAACAAAGAAAAATAAAATAATCAGACTATATACAGTTCCAATATATATACTTGTTTACCAAATTTTAAACACTTTGGATTCCTATAGTATAGGTGCTTGTGCTGCTATACCTACTATAGAGTAGAAATGGAGACATCCAGTTTGGATAAGGAGGGACCCAAGTGGGACAACAAAGTCCAATACCTGCTTACCTGTATTGGCTTTGCTGTAGGACTGGGAAATGTGTGGCGCTTTCCCTTTCTTTGCCAAACCTATGGAGGAGGTGAGATCATGTATTTACATTCTAATAATATTGTGGCCTGGTATTGAAAAACTGTATATATTTGCTAAACTTAACCACTACAGGTCTTTTAGGATTGTATTTAAGTTAGAAGGGGTCCTGCTTTTAAATTTCTTTAATCTCCTAAATTATTTGAGTGATCATCACCCACTGTATAAATAAGACGCAGTATGTACAGTATATGCATAATACACACAGTCAGTCAGTCACAATCATAAAGACTGCCATTTTAATGTTTTATTCCATGTTTTGAGGCAAAGTTTAATAGGTTAACGAGGACCACACTGCCCCTGTAATGACTTTGTGACTCACAGCTGCAGTGCTGTAAATGTTGTCTCACTGTGTTGTGCTCGCAGGTGCCTTCCTCATTCCCTACCTTATAGCACTGGTGTTCGAGGGACTCCCGCTGCTTTATCTGGAACTCGCGATAGGACAGAGGCTTCGCCTGGGCAGCACCGGTGTCTGGAACTCCATTTCACCATTCCTGGGTGGAGTTGGTGAGTATAGGCCAGGTCTCAATGAGAATGAGTCAATGAGTCTGATCTCATGTTAGTACACATAACACATAGCCACAGCTGGTCACATGTGTCTCGTATGTGTCAATATCCCCATGTATACTACACTGTGTTCCAACTTATTATGCAAATCATGTTTTTGTTTGATTTTCCAACATAATTGATGCAAATGATATCAGCATAATTTTCAAGTCATTAGCTGTCAATTTATATTTCAAATGTTATTGAACAAACCTCCTAATGAAAACAGAATTTAAAAAATAAATTAAAAACTTGGAACAGTGCGTTTCGCAGTGTTCCAAAATATTATGCACATCATAGTTTCAAGACATTTTCTTGTTTGTAAAGAACTGAAAATAGTAATTTGTTGAATTCATAGCAATAAGGAGGTCATATGTACTGGGAAACAAAAGCTATTTCAATCCAAAACATGTTAACAGGTCCAGTTACATGTTAACATGGGACCCCTTGTTTGATAGCAGCTTGCGTCCATAAAACTTGTGAGTTTATGGAGAGTTTCTGCTTGAATGTCTTTGCAGGATGTCAGAACAGCCTCCCAGAGTTGCTGTTTGGATGTAAACTGCCTCCCACCATCATACTGCACATTTTTCAAAACAGTCTTGTTCAGTGATGAGTGCCGTGCAACCCTGGATGGTCCAGATGGATGGAGTAGTGGATGGTTGGTGCATGACCAGTTTGGCCACCATGTCCCAACAAGGCTGCGACGTCAGCAAGGAGGTGACGGAGTCATATTTTGGGCCGGAGTCCTAGGGAAAGACCTGGTCGGCCCCTTTAGATCTTTCGCTCGAGGATGCTCCAGACATTCTCAATAGGATTGAGGTCAGGGGGGGTGGGGTGGGGGCCACACCATGATTTTTTTCCCCCTTTTATGCCCATAGCAGCCAATGAAGCTGAGGTATTCCTTGCAGCATGAGATGGTGCATTGTCGTGCTTGAAGATGATTTTGTTTCAGAAAGCATGATTCTTCCATTTTGTACCGTGGAAGAAAGTGGTCAGTCAGAAACTCATCATACTTTGCAGAAGTCATTTTCACACCTTCAGGGACCCTAAAGGGGCCAACCAGATCTTTCCCTAGGATTCCGGCCCAAAACATGACTCCGCCACCTCCTTGCTGATGTCGCAGCCTTGTTGGACGGCACTCATCAGTGAACAAGACTGTTTGAAAATTGGTCTTCGTGTACAGTATGAGGTTGGGAGGCAGTTTACATCCAAACAGCAACTCTGGGAGGCTGTTCTGACATCCTGCAAAGACATTCAAGCAGAAACTCTTCATAAACTCACAAGTTTTATGGACGCAAGCTGCTATCAAACAAGGGGTCCCATGTTAACATGTAATTGGACCTGTTAACATGTTTTGGATTGAAATAGCTTTTGTTTCCCAGTACATATGACCTCCTTATTGCTATGAATTCAACAAATTACTATTTTCAGTTCTTTACAAACTAGAAAATGTCTTGAAACTATGATGTGCATAATAATCTGGAACAGTGCGAAACGCACTGTTCCAAGTTTTTAATTTATTTTCTAAATTCTGTTTTCATCAGGAGGTTTGTTCAATAACATTTGAAATATAAAATGACAGCTAATGACTTGAAAATTATGCTGATCATCATTTGCATCAAATATGTTGGAAAATCAAACAAAAACATGATTTGCATAATAAGTTGGAACACAGTGTAAAGTGGCACTGTTGCAGGCTACAGGCCCATTCACTCTGAGCACTGAAACTATAACTGAGTACAGTGAGTAATCAAAATATAAGTAGTTGTCCGGCTCCGCTCAGACAGGTGTGATTTTTAATGAGTCTACTGTTGGCAAACAATTTCAAGCTAAAGTTGGTTGCAGCTTTGAAATAAAACTTACATGAATAGAACCGTTTGCTAGAGACTGAATAAGTTTTTGCACTTAATACACGTTACACTTTTTTTTTAATCATGTTCCAGTTGGTGCAGCACATACTGTATATAGATATAATGTATGTAGCCTTTGTGCAGGTGCTTGTATCATATATGCCTTTCTTCTTGACTGTATACCATAGGAATAGCATCCATGATGATCTCCTTCATGGTAGCAATGTTTTACAACACTATTCTGGCCTGGGTGCTGTGGTATTTCTTCCATTCTTTCCAAAACCCACTACCCTGGGGCCAGTGTCCACTTGATGAAAGTCTCACTAGTAAGTATTTTCAATTCAATTTACACAATTTATAATCTATTTAGAAAAATACTCTGGCTGTTCACAATAGCAGACATTTAAGCTGAAAGGGCATACAAATTTGTATAAATCTTTGAATATATTTTAACCTATTCATGTCATAGCTTCTGGAGTTCCCTGGAACACCATATTTTGAGTTTGTGGTCCATGTCATTTTGGAAGTTCCATGGCATGGAAATGTTTGAGAACCACCAGTTTATATAGCAACATAAGCTTTTCAGAAAAATGTTAGGATTTATAACGTGTGTAGAATTGACTTCAGGTCAACAATGAAGTTGTAGTTGCTCCAGTTCACCTCCATAATAACTCCTCATAACACAGGCTATAATAAGGAGTGTGTGGACAGCACTCCAGTGAACTACTTCTGGTATCGTGAGACGTTGAACATCACAACAGACATTGAGGACAGTGGTCCCCTACAGTGGTGGCTGGTGGTCTGCCTGGCCACTGCCTGGAGTATTGTCTACATCTGTTTCATCAAGGGCATCGAGACTATGGGAAAGGTGATTGGAACTGGTTCACCACAAAGTGATGCCAGGTTTAAAAAAACACAATACACATACAGTATATAATAGTCCATGCAGTAGATACATGGGGTTACAAGGGGTACAATGATGTACATTGAAGAGGTGCAAGTGACGATGATGATGTCAACAAGGTCTTCCATCATTGCTAGTTTGTTCATGCTTCCACTCCAGGAAAATAAACACTTTCAGTCATGGCATTTTATACAATGAGGGAAAAAACACAAACATATAATTAGTCTGTAACTGTAGACTGTATAACTGTAGTCTCCTACTACAGTTATAGTGTTCCAGTTCCAGTTGTGTTTCCTAATGTTATGTTTGTCACTACCAATATGACTTGTCTATCCAGTATCCTGAATTAATTCTATTACTATTAGAATCGCATAAAAAGGCCAACAATCTCACCTTTAATAAAAATGAGATGAACACATTTGCTCTTTTTTAGGCTGTGTATGTGACCGCCACATTCCCATACCTGGTACTGACTATCTTCCTGGTGCGCGGCCTCACTCTACCAGGAGCTACAGATGGACTCATCTACCTCTTCACACCTGATGTGAGCTGTCACTCTTCAAAACCTGGCATACTGCATGTATACTTTGGATGAAAATAACAGATTTCCAACCGAAATAATGCCTTGTGCTTCTGAAAATCTTATTTTGTATCGTTGTATGCATGAAATCTGTGTCTGTGTGTACGTTCTGTGTGTACGTTCACAATGCATGTAAAATGTCCAACTGGCATGTGCCATCAGATGGTTTGATGTACTTAACTCTTATATCTTGTGCTTCCATCAGTGGGAGGTTCTGAAGAACCCCCAGGTGTGGCTGGATGCTGCTACGCAGATCTTCTTCTCTCTCTCATTGGCCTTTGGAGGACTCATAGCCTTCTCCAGTTACAACCCAGAGAAGTGAGTTTGTTGTTCCGTATTCTTGTGCATGTGTGTACAGTATGTGAGCCAAGGATTGATATTAAAAGGAGTGATCACGTGGCAAAAGGCAATCTGTGTGTTCTGTTCTGTATCTCAGAAACAACTGTGAGCGAGATGCTGTCGTGGTGGGTCTGGTAAACAGTGCTACATCTCTCTATGCCTCCATCTCTGTCTTCTCTATCCTGGGATTTAAAGCCAGATCCAACTTCAATGCCTGCATACAGAGGTACGGCCGCAGTTCTTTACTGTCACTGTATGTTGTCTTCTGTGCTTATTCTATATATTTGTTCAATATGTTGTATTCCTTCTACACAGCAACATCTTGCTTCTGACAAACAAGTTTGACATCGGGGACCAAAACATAACGCTTGCCAACTATGACGAGTGGTTGAAAAACCTCAATGCGTCATTTTATGAAGATGTCTCCAGTTTGGATCTGAAACATTGCGATATAAACACATTTCTGGACCAGGTATTTTGTATAAGGAAAACACTTGAACTTGAAAACATGGGTATTGGGTATTTGATGTTCCATGCAACTTGATGCAGGTCTTCCAAAGCTATATCTCAACATATTAATCTTTCTATCAATGTTTGTTGCCTGTTGAGACATTTGAAATGTTTGACTGCATGATCATCAGTTAAACATTTTGTTTTGCGTTTGTTATTAGCACTGATAATTGTGTTGAATTTGTGTTCATTCAGATATTGGTTCAGATATTTTAGTTTTGAAAGGACCATATGTTTGTCTACCTTTTTATCCTCCTCTCCTATAGAGTGCATCAGGTACTGGCCTTGCATTCATTGTGTTCACTGAGGCTGTGATAGAGATGCCAGGCTCTCAGGTCTGGGCTGTGCTATTTTTCGTCATGCTCTTCAGTTTGGGCCTTTCCTCCATGTTTGGCAACATCGAAGGCATTCTCAATCCAATCCATGACCTGAAACTGGTGCCCAAATGGATGCCAAATGAAGTGACCACAGGTATCTATGTTCAAACAAGCTATTTAACGGTAGTAAGCAATATTTAGGTGAGTTAAGTAGTAAGTGATATTTTTGGTTAATATACTGGGCAATATTCAGATAGTAATCATTGCTATAGTTTTGTTTAGCGTGCCTCCCCAGATCTTTAATCTTTAACAGAAAATACATCCAAATACAATCCAGAGAGCAGCAGCTGTAGTATTACAGTTCCAATTTTGTCAGCTCATTTTTTGTTGCATCCCTTACAAATTATTTAATATTCAGGTATCCTGACTGCATTCTCTATCTTGCCTGGATAAAGCATGCATATTGGGTAAACTGACTCCTGTTACTGAACAAAGTCAGTTTACCCAATATGCACCCAATATGCACTCACTTAATATGTGCAGATAACTCACATATTAAGTGAGTTATCTGCACTATAACAATCCACCCATGTGGATTTCATTACATTCCTTTAATTTAAAACGAATTTGTCCCCTCACTTCCCTAGCACTGGTGTGCCTGGTATGTTTCTCCGTGGCTCTGATATTCACCCTGGGTTCAGGGAACTACTGGTTGGAGATCTTCAACAGCTATGTGGCTTCTGTACCACTACTCATCGTTGGATTCTTTGAGATCTTCGGAGTGGTTTATATCTATGGCATGAAAAAGTAAAGTCTGTTTTTGTATTCAGGTTCAGAATCAATCAAAACTGGGTTGGCCAATTTGTTTCACTTACAGTTGTTGTGTTTCCTCATGACAGTTTCAGTGAGGACATCTACTTCATGACAGGGAAGAGGCCCAACATTTACTGGAAGGCTTGCTGGATGGTTATCAGCCCTATAATGCTATTGGTGGTGTTCATTGCCTATGTGGCCATCCAATCCCAGACGCGCCCATCCTATCAAGCATGGGACCCTAGTTATGTAAGGGTGCTCACTTACTGTATCTATTTATACTAAAATCCACAGAACTTTCACTGTCACACAGGAAATGTACTCCGGGCGTAACTTGGGAAATGTCAGAGCATTCGGTCTCACACAGTAATAGGCTATATTAACCAGTACTGAATGTCATTGTGAATATTGAACACCCTCCATAGTTTTTCTTCCATTTCTTTTATTATTTTTTTCCAAGTTCCATTTTCTTTATTTTTCAAAGATATCCGTTTAGTATAATGCACTGTTTTACATATTGAGTTGAGCCACTAAAAAATAAACAAAATCGGAAGCCATTTGTTTCAAAAAAGTGGAACTTTTAGTAGTGCAACAGAAACAAATAAATAGAAGTGCATAGAGAGCAGGTGACCAACATACAGTACAGATATGGCCACATGGAACATGCACAATAACGTCAGAAAAGCAAAGTTTTTCAGAAAATTGTAATTCTTTCTCTTCAGGTGGATTTCCCCAAGACTGAGCCCAGGCCCTATCCAGACTGGGTGTTTGGCATCATCGTCCTCCTCTCTGTGATACCGGTGATCTCCATCCCACTGGTAGCTTTATACAGAGGACTGCCTGCCATGTTCAAGTATCGCAGGAATCGCCATAACGCAAATCCTCATGTCAACAGCGGCTATGAGATTGACTAAAACATCAGCAGCGAGCATTCAGCGTTCATGGTAGAAAGTCCATAACGCATTATTCACTTTGGGGATTTTTCATTTAACAATCCATTTTTATTGTTCTTACGGCATCACCAAAGACTTCCTTGAAGTAGAATTGGTTCTGGTTCTGCTTCTGTGTGTCCTAACTTGGCTTGCTTCCATCTGTCCAAGGATAGTGCCACAGATGTGTTTATAGGTTCTAGGCAGACTTTTTTTTGGTTTGTACTTCTGGGCACTCCAACTAAACCTTGCAGGGAAAGAAGAGAGACATAATAGTGAAAAATGATAACATTACAGGCAGGGTGACATATCTAATCAACAAATATAACAATTGTTATATACAGTATATGTTGTATGTACTGTATATGAAATGACTTTGATATGCTCAAAATAGGTAGCCTGGTAAACCATTCGCATATTCCAATGTGTTTTCTGCAGACCAGTCTGGTCCAAAGCAGTGGGTACACGTTTGCAATCAGCCTCTGTGACCAAGACCCTGTGATTGTTGTCAGACTCACGGTTGTCTAGAACCGCCACAAAAGGCCTCTGCCTGGGCTTTGCGCAAGGCCGTGCCCAGTGTCCATATGGAGCAGCAGGCCTGTTCTGACCTCACAACACTCCAGATTTGGAAATGGCTGCCACAGAACTCCACAAAAAGGGACATGGACATATCTTGGTGCATGGGGCTTGGATTTCCAATTTGCATCACCCCAAATAGGCCCGTGCCAAACAGGCAGCACTTTAGTTAGCACAATTTTGCAGTAACTGTCCCAGCCGTGAAACAAACTGTATTGTAAACAACAGGCAGTCCTACCTTGTCTTTTACATGCAAGTACAGGGCCACTAGTTAAGGGTTTCATGAGGTCTGAATTGCCCCAAACTCCTCCGGGATTCTGGGGGTAGCAGCTTGTCTCACCCTGGCCAGCCTGAGAGCACCGAGCCGCCTCTCCAAAACACGCTTCCCTGTGAAGGGTAGATCATTTAGACTGGTGCGATTTTCATCTGCGACATTCTAATGTTAAAACATTTGCACTGTTGTACTAGAACAGTGCAAATATTTGTCTTGCGATAATGCGATATGCAATTATGCATTTAAAAAAAAAAATCAACTCATCGCAGATTCGCAACTATTAATAACAGAAACACAAAAATGCAATCTAAAGAGTAACTTATGACTGTCCAAAAAAGGAAAACATTGAATTATGTATTCTTTCCTTGGCTTTTGACTTTTTTGGCTCCCAATCTGATTATGATTGTTAGAAAATGACGCGATTGCCCCCGATTTCCGATCCGATACGATCCAATCCTGACAACCCTAGTTAGCCTGAACACCCAGGATTCAGTTTTTTTTTTGTAGTTAATGGTGATTAGTGCTGGACATGGACTGGCAAGGGTGGTAAATGGTGTGTGTGTGTGTGTGTGTGTGTGTGTGTGTGTGTGTGTGTGTGTGTGTGTGTGTGTGTGTGTGTGTGTGTGTGTGTGTGTGTGTGTGTGTGTGTGTGTGTGTGTGTGTGTGTGTGTGTGTGCGCGCGCTTGCGTACGTCGGTGCAGGTGAGGGAGTAAGGCCTTGTAGAGAGGTCTGTGGCGCGTCAGTACCAGCACAAATGACAAACAGTAGATAAGCTCCACTGCCTCGTACTGGAGAACTCCTGTTTGGTCCTTACTGCCCAGACGTATGCCTGGAGAGAGAGCAAAGAATCATGTTTACTTTGTATTGACTATATTTAGTATAGTTTTATCATGATTTTAAAGAGCCTGCTCAGGTGTAAAAAATGATGTGTTGATTAATGTGCACTGTTAGATAGATAAATAAACAAACAAACAAACAAATACATAATGATAGATTGGCAGAAAGAGTTGGGGGGCTAGCTCTCTATATGAAAAAATATTGCACCTTGTAGATCTGTTATTTTGGGGTTATTTTCAAAGATTTAAAGGTTTAAGAATATGCCAAAAAACAAGAACAATACGGATGAGACCAATTCAGGCCAGAGATTGCTGACTGAAAAAGCATAAAAGTGTAAATGATGCCTTTATTGCTGATCCTGATAAGCCGGTTGGTGTATTTAGCCATGTCCCAGATGATTTGCAGGAAGTAGACAGGATTCTTGGCAACATTCTGACCAAAGGGCAAACTCTGAGCACACACGTGGAACCTAAAAAGGAAAAACAAATTAAAAATGCCCATTAGAGGGAGAGAGAAAAAAGAGAAACCCCTTGTGAAATCACATCACAGGAAGTTGGTGCTGGTGTTATCCCAGCCAAAAGTGCTGGATAGCTGCACTGCCACAAAGGGCCTTAATGGTTCAAGCCAAAGCAGCATAGCAGATGTACAGTAACACAAGTTGCAGAATGGCCCTGGCTTCTTTATCATAATATAATTATATAACTATATATAATAGTCACAAAGAGCTGTGTATCCATTTGTGAATCTCGTTTAATAATTGTTTACCTGTATGCGTGAAGCAGTACTAGCTTGTAGATGTTTTTGTAGACTGTCTCAATAGAGTTGCTCTGTGAAGAAAAATGATTATAAGTTGTGCGTCTATGTACAATATAGACTGAACTGAAACAGTGCCCAGGTTTGCCTATATTGTATTGTATGTATTCATGGATAGCTGATTTATCACCTCCACAATATCTGAAATTTTGCTATTTTTGAAATAAAACACATCTCCAAAATGAGGATGTCAGATTGAAAGTGGTTAATATATTGATATTCTTGGGTATATAAAATGTCTGAGTTTATATTATTTCAATTATAATAATGTATTGTGCGACTGTCACAAAATCCCAAGGTACACCTGGACTCATGGCACAATGCACACACCAAAATGAATGACACTCATCAAACACACCCACACAATAAGACTTCACTCAGAGAACATTCTGTGTAGTTTGACAGGTCAATAACACCACCTTGAGGTCCAGGAAGAGGGTGTGGCATTTGAGTCGAAGGACACCCATCAGCTTGCTCTTCATTTGCTGTCCGGCTGAGTGGGTGAAGCCTAGAGTGAGGCTGTAGCGCAGCGACATGCCTGCGTAACTGTGAGGCGAGATTGGGTCAAACACCATAAAACAAGCATATAAAGGTCAGAAGGACTGGGTGTGTGGTTGTGTTTTTTCATGACAAATTGAAATGTACAAAGTACAATCTTTTATTCTACTTGCAAGAACCCCATAAAATGTGAAGGGGGGGGGATCACCTGGTGTAATCGTAGTACACGTCCAGGGTGTGTGTATTCAACAGAAGGCCACACCAGGGGAAGAGGCTGTGAGGAGGCAGCCTGTGCACGTCTGTGTTTCCGCGGACTTCAAAGTTGACCAAGATCTTTTGGGGGTTCGCCACCAGGCCGTACTGTGGCACCCCCTTCAGACATGTCCTGTGTAGGGTAAACAGTGGTTCTTAATAAATTGGAGACGACCCGAATTTAAAAAGATTGTGTGTGTGTGTGTGTGTGTCTCATACTGTAGGAATGTTTCCGCTTGGTGTAGGTGAGGGGTGATCAGCAGGAAATCATCCACCAGTCTCATCAGGCATCTACGGAGGTAATTGTGCACGTGCGCGCGCACACGCACGCACGCACACACACACACACACACACACACACACACACACTAAAAGACTGCACTCTTCTGTTAGTCATGGGTTATTACATTACATTTCAATGTCTGTTTCTAAAAATACTACATTAAACATTAAATCAGTTTGTGCATTGCGCAAACTGCCAGCAGAGCAAAACTCATTTCGGGTATAACATTAACATTACCAATGGACATGTTTAGGCATAATGTTCAGATGTTTAGTTGTACAAGTTTAGTGTGGTTAAAAAAAACAAGTGAGGGAAAGGATCTGGGAGGGTAGTTGAGGTGATGGTGGTCATTATATGACTGTTTTCTACTCTTTTACATCCCCCACAGCCAATAAGAGGATATGGAATTTGTTCTTTAAAAAGAAACTAAAATAGCTAAAAACAATCATATATATATATATATATATATATATATATATATATATATATATATATATATATATATATATATATATATATATATATATATATATATATATATATATATATAAGGGATGTTGAATGATTAAAATTTTTAATCAAATTAATCACAGCTTCAAAATTAATTTAATCATGATTAATCACCATTCGAACTATGTCCAAAATATGCATGTTTTCCGAAAAAAACAACAGAATCTGTGAAAAAAAATAACCATATATCTTTAAAATATTTATCAAAATAGGCGATCTACAAGCCCTCAATGCTTGTAGATCCTCCAGCTATACTCTATGGCTCTGGTTACAGGGAGACACAGCTATAAGTCTCCGCAAAACCCTGCTCTACCCATTACTTTCAATGAGAAAATGCTCAGTGGGTTGAGTGAGTGTGCACATGAGTTAATTGCGTTAAAATTTTTAATCAGATTAATCAACAAAATTAATTTAATCCCATTAATTAACTATTTTCAACAGCCTTTATATATATATATATATATATATATATATATATATATATATATATATATATATATATATATAATGAATATATGTAAATATATGAATTAATGGTTATTATAATTTAATTGATGGATTAATAACATTAACAACAGCTTACCCCCCGTTGTCGGTGATGTTTTTGAACAGTAGTCTCTCCATGTGAGCGTAGCAGAGGCAGCACAGCAGACATGACACCACCGATCCCTGGGGGATCCCTCTGCACTGACGGAAGGTTCTAGAACACCACACAAACGATGGACTGTAAATACATCAATTCATTAATGTACCAGAGGGCATATGTTTGTAAAACAAAGCATTCCAATGGCATGCAGAATCTCCGGCTTAGAAATACATTTATTTAGTACTCCCCCTCCTTCCATAGTTTGAGTTACCTCTTCATATACTGAATGACGCTGCCTTTGAGCATGTGGTTGAAAGCCTTCAGCGCATCCCTGCCATGAAGATCTGAGGAGAAGCTCTGGAGGACGGAAACGGCAGACAAATAGAACTAGTTATAATAATAATAAAAGCACCTTTCATGGCACAAAGAAATAGAGAAAAGAAAGAAGAAAACAGAACAAAATAATTTAAAATAAAATAACAAATACAATGTCCTATTTTATAGCTTGTGCCAAGAAAAATACATAAAATAATAGAGATATTTGCCCATGATTCACAAACTGTAGATGTAGCCAATTTTAAAGTGGTTAATAAAAACCCCACCTGCTCCACCAGTATGGCACTTTTAACCTTGCCCTCTCTCTGGAGTGACATTGCGAAGCCCTTCATGTTACTGGATTCAATGTTGTTCTCATCGTCACCAAAATCAGCCTAAAACAACAACAAAAAACACAGAAAATCCATACAGTGTGTGAGGGCCAAATATCCGTAGATTTGATTTACGGTTAAACATGGGGAGTTAGGCTTGCAATCGCTAAAAACATTCAGGTTGGGATTATGATTTTAGGGTAGGTTAAGTGTTGGGATTACCACTGATTTGATTGGCGAGCCAGAGTGTCACACAACCCCAAAAACGAGTATAGTGATTAAAATGTGTGTGTGCACGCACCCAGTTAACAAAGCTCTTCTTAAGGCCGCCACTGAAGACTTCCGTCCAAATCTTGGCATAGCGGCGTATGGTAAAAGCTTCATCCTGGACAGGTGACAGGATTTCTTGAATGACATCTAAGAGCTTGGCATGGGGCAGACTCTCATAGGCTCCGCTCACATCCACCTAAAATACATGAGACTCATTCATTGTCTGCACACAAATTAGAAACATGGCATGAAAACTGAATCCAGATTCCATGTAGCGTGCTAGCAATCACAACATCAAGTGTGATTTTACTAGCTTCAGTATAACAGAGATTGCACCTGATTTGCACTCTGATATCAGCAATAGTATGACTTATATTTGACTTTCATTGGTGTCTCAAGCCAGTGGATGAATTAGTTTGTCATTTATCCTTCTAAACAGAATATGGAATAGAGAAATCATCAATTAATACGTACTAGTATTTAGTCATCGCCACACTGGTAGGTTTGTTGTGTGGATAGTAGAGCTCATGCCATTATATAACAAATGAAGTGCGGACGGAGGCCAACCTTAACAAAGTACAGTAGTTGTGGCTTGTCTTTCTGAGCAGGTGCCAGAGAGCGTAGAACCTTGTGGATATCCGTGTTCCCATGCACTGTGGCGCCCAGGAGAGAGGGTGTTGTGTGCACGCATGCACGCAGCATATCCAACAGGTTCCGCACTTGTGCTTGGTAGACCTGAAAAGGGACATTTACATTCACCTAGTCCAGACAAAAACACAACCGAAAGCACAAAACGTTTTCCATTTTTGCCTTGGACAATAACATCACCAGAAAGACAAAGTCCTGAATGAACATAACAGGCCTGTAACTCTAAGAAACAGAAATGGAATCACGAAATGGAACTTATGGATCTGTTTTCTGTACGGAATACGGACATGTTGAGGATCCCTGGCACAAAGTAATAAGTCTGTGTTGAGAACGCACCCTGGTTTTAATGTCTGATCCGATGATGCGTGTGATAGGTCTCATGCCCCCGGGTTTGGGAATGAAGCGAAGGCGGGAGGTGACAGTGTCTTTGGGGAGAGAAGCCACTTCGTTTGGAGTCAACTCATTCATCTGACCCTTGGTGAGATGAACTCTAAACCCAAGAGAACATTTTGAAAAGAAAATATTTTTCTTGTTTTTATGGGTACATCATGGAGGGAATTGTATAACTTGACTTGGTGCTTATTTATTATTTCATGTCATGAGTGTTATACTGCTGTAAAATAAAATAAACTAAGCTAAGCTAAACAGACAGACTCTACCTGAAGGCCAGATCCTGCAGCTTGGCCCACACTTCCTGTCTGTAGAACCTCAGAGCGTGCTTCTGTCCAGCACTTTCTGTCACATAGAAAAAGGACCGGACCAGACCCAGAACGTAACCATCCAGCAACCAGGCCAAGTACTGGCCCAGCACCTGTGTCCGATAGGCCAACTCACAGGGAGGGACACGGCCTGTTGATGACAGAATGTCGACACTTTATTTGGGTTATTATAATTTGTACAATAGCTGTACATACTGTAGCCAAAAACATTTACACCTGCATTTTTTAGCCGAAATGTGATATTTTGTTTTAAAGGGACCATATTCACTCTTTTATGGTCCATGTCAAATTGATTGACACTCCTATCGTAGGTATATCAGCTGAATGTTTCCTTAAGGATAAATAAACTTTACTCCTGTGTAACCCATAAAAGTTACTGTAACTGGTGGGAAAACCTACTTTCGTGCCACTTAAGTTTAAAACTTTGAAACTTCTCAGAATCTCACCCGTCTTGCTGATCTTCAGCCAATCACAGTCGTTCACCTTCATCTTCCACATCAGCTCGGCCAATGAGAGTCTCTCGTTCTTGCTGTTGCGCAGGAAGCCCCGGACCCTGGCGAGGAAGATGGCTTTGTTGTGGTCGGACCCCCACAGCTCCTGCGGGACCACTTTGGAGAGGCACTCCCTGATGAACAGATAGACCCGGTGTGGTGCACAGTGCTGGGGCAGGAGAGAGCCCATGTCCTCCGCCTGTGCGTCTTTGTCCAACGGACACATTCTCTGTAGAATCATGTTATAGGGACATCTCCTGTGGTGACGCAACAGCCGGCTAAAAAGGCGAACCATATTGAAAAAGCGCAGAGGGAGTTTCTTTGGTTTCCTCTCCAGCCCGTTAAGATAGGCCACTCCCTCAAAGAAGATGATCCTCACCAAGTCGGTCCCCTGTATGCGCCGGGGCCCCTCAGCGCCACCCCGCTTCTTCCTGTTGAGGTGGAAGCCACGCATGCCCTTCCCTCCATACAGCATTCCCAACATACGAATGAAGCACCGGGCTGCAGGTGGAGGTGGGAAACGGCCTGATCTCCAGCTAGGACCTTCATCAAAAGTCAGGGAGGTGGACGGTGTTTGGACTGCTTGTTTAGAACTGTCGCGCTGCACCTCTGATGGCATTACGGCTGCAGGCATCTCTGCTGTCCCAAACTGTACGTTATCGTTTGCTGTCTCAGCGCAAACCTGGTGGGTTATCTCTGTGAGTCTGAAGTCCCCCGTCCGTGGCCTCTTTGCCGGGCGAGTCAAACACTGGTCTTGCTCCGCACATCGGCCTCTTTTCCTTTTATTCCTCTTGCTGCCATTCCTTCTTTCTCCCGTCTTTGTTTGACTCAACTTACCACCGCCGGTTGTCCTGTTTCGGGGGTGGCGACAAAAACGGGAACCAGGAGCTATGGAAATCCTGTCATTATCAGTGATACAATAGTTAATCGAACAAATCAATTCAATATCATAATAATTATTACAATAAACATTAATTTGTAGATCAAAACAATACAGCAATTCTTGATTGTTTGGTTACTCAAAAAAGCAATCGACTAGAATGCTGGAGAAAAGTTGCAGACCTACCTGTCATACACTGGAACGCCACACACCTGGAACACACAGGATGGGGGTACGGACACGAACAAGGAACAGCTCTCCAGCAGGTACCTGGTGATGTCCGTCCCGAGGCGCTTCAGCATTTTCTTCCACAGGGTGCTGCCGTGGATGTAGGCGGCGCTCTGAATGATGTTGCCCTGGAACTTGAACTGATCCAGATCCCGCGCCTGCTGGGCCAGAGGGGCAAAGGACGAACTGTAGCCATGGGACAGGACGTTTCTCCTTTTCCTCCGCTTCAGGTTGTTCAGAACGAAAGCCAAAAGCTCAGGCAGAGTGCAGATCTGAAGTGAAGACATGAATGCAGAGACGTTACGCTGTCAGTGTTGTGTAGACACACCACACACGTTAGAATAGAAATATAGTAGCAGTCACTCTTGTCACTTACAACAAGTTTAGTTGTAAACTTTGTTACATTTCAAGTACATAACATAAGCCGAACCTACAATCTGAAAAACTGTTAATAAAGTATACAATCCATCCATCGATCAAAACTCAATGGCATGGTCAGTGTTGTAGTGGTAGTTTTAGAAGTGGGGGGGACGCCTCTTAAAGGGGAATTCCAGAGAGTGTACAAATGTGAACCAAATGGACACTAGCGGGTCCATTTGGTTCCATTTGTACACAAGACAAAAAACATAGGCCTACTTTTGCCCCAAAAATATTAAAATATTTTAGATGTGAGAAGTGCGCCACCCCCCGCGTCCCCCCTCCACTACACCCCTGGGCATGGTGGTTCCCAAAGTGAGGTCTGAGGATCCAGTGCCAGCTGTGGTCGTTTGGTTAGGATGCCTCTCAAGCATCTCCCTAGGGAGGTCCCACAGGGAAGAGACAATGGGGCAGAGCAAGCCTCAGTTGGAGGAATTGCATGACTCTCTGGCCTTGAACCGTCTCTGAATGTTCCAGGTGGAAGTCGCTGATGCCTGATGTTGCAGGGGACAGGGAAGTCTGAGGAGCTCTGGTGGAGTTTTTGCCCCTGCGACCCGACAACGGATAAGCAGTTGAAGATGGAAGGATGCTCCATCCATCCATGTTCATGTTATGCATGTCAAAAGTGGGGTCCTTGGAATTACGCTTGGTAACCACTGCAGCAGCATGTCTAGCAGCTCTCTTCACATAAAGAATTGATTGATTGATTGATTGATTGATTGATTGATTGATTGATTGATTGATTGATTGATTGATTGATTGATTGATTGATTGATTGATGAATCATAGAAGCATTTGGAGCTATGGACCAGCACAGCTACATCACATATTCTTACCTGGTTGCAGCTTGCCACCTGCTGCAGCTTTGTGTCGGTGCAAACAAGCACTCCCCTGACGGAAGCTTTAAATCGCTCCGTATCTCCTTCTTCGATGACGGTGACTTTCCGTCCCTCTCTGAACACGATGCCGTCTGTAAACTCCTCCAGTGTCTGCACGTACGGATACAGGGAGCGCAACATGTCCAGGACCCGAGACATGTCCTCACCACCACCACTACCTGACATATTGACAGAATGATCATGACACAGAGTCACACACAACAGGTCCTGTACACATAAATAAATGTACGCAAAACCCACTTGCTATTTTGATCTGTGCTTCAAGGACCCCGCGTCAATTCAAACCAATGGGAACGCACTTTACTCAACACGACCAATCGGCAAAACCATTCTAAAATGGTTCTGGGCGGAGATCATTGGCGGAGATCTAGTAGAAAAGTTGCGGCATTGAGAGGAGAGAAACTGAGCGCTGTTCATGCAGCCCGAAAGAGGGACAAACTGGAGGTGGAAATGCATGTTGTATGGACTACTATTACTAGTACTACAAACGAACTAAAATAAAGGGATTTAAAACCGTTAAAGCTGGGCTGTTGCAGCCAACCATTGGGATTTATATCATGCCAGATTTTTTTTTCTTCTTTTTTTAATTTTTTCATTTTTGTATTTCCATATTCCATTTCAATTTCACTCAGAACATTGGATGTGTACAAACAACCCAGTATCACATGTCAAAAGTCAAATAGTGACTTTTTTCCAGACCCCACATAAAGTCACTATTTGACTTTCCAAAGTCAAATAGTGACTTTCTGAAGAGGGCGTGGCTTTCCTTTTGTCTTGCAAAAAAAATAAAAAATGCATCAAAACAGTAGCAGCACTGATTCGAACCGCCAACCTACTGACTACTGGCCAACCTGCTTTACCTCCTGAGCCACCGCGCCCCCTGCTGATTTGGGCATAGTTTTACTGATATTATGGTTAGGCGTAGTAAAACTATGCCTAACCCTAACTCTAACCCTAAACCTAACCTCAGTAAAACTATGCCTAAACTTAACCATAACCTTAGTAAAACTATGCCTAAACTTAACCTCAGTAAAACTATCGCTAACCTCAGTAAAACTATGCCTAACCCTAATCTCAGTAAAACTATGCTGAAATCAGCAGGGGGCGCGGTGGTTCAGGAGGTAAAGCAGGTTGGCCAGTAGTCAGTAGGTTGGCGGTTCGAATCAGTGCCGTTACTGTTTTGATGCATTTTTTATTTTTTTTGCAAGACAAAAGGAAAGCCACGCCCTCTTCAGAAAGTCACTATTTGACTTTGGAAAGTCAAATAGTGACTTTATGTGGGGTCTGGAAAAAAGTCACTATTTGACTTTTTCCTGTGATACTGTGTTGGTACAAATGGGGTCTGGGAAAAATCTTGGCCCCTTGTCGCCCTCTTCTGGCTATCCCATGAAAGGACAGCTCATGGATGATGCGTGCTGATTGGTTCTCCGCCGCCCCCGTCGCTTGTACCAGAGCCTTAGAAATAGACAGAGTTGCGACATTGAGGGGCAGAAAATAGTCTGGTCACGTGGTTCACGTACTCACGCGAGCCCATAGGCTTCAATGCATTCAGTAACTTCCGGCTGTCACTATTCGTTGTCACTATCTAATAGAGTTCTATGTAGAGGAGCCGCCATTGCACTGGCCCAATGAAGTGAACGGAGTTGGCGTAACTCTGTATTTCCAAGGCTCTGGCTTGTACCAAGCGCGCGAACGCAGCACGTCGATGTGTCGCGGTCTCGCGCCAGCGGGAGTTGTAGCTGCGTCAAAACAGTCGCTGCTTTGCGCGACAGAGCAACCGGAAATTTACCAAAATATAGCCTACATACAGGCTTTGTACATTGTCTGTACATTGTTGTACTTTTTGCTTTGACAACGTAAACGCAGATAAATCCATTTTTAATTGAAGTGTGTGTGTGTGTGTGTGTGTGTGTGTGTGTGTGTGTGTGTGTGTGTGTGTGTGTGTGTGTGTGTGTGTGTGTGTGTGTGTGTGTGTTATTGCTATTTTTAAGCACGTTCATAATGCTCTGATACCATTCAGACGAAGAGGAACGACGCAAACATGCTTTATTTTGAAGTGCTTTGACCGGACGCGCCGCTCTTCTTAGTGGTTGACTTGTCACAGCTGGTGCTGCTGCAAGCCTCACAGCCTGGCAGACAAAACGGCGACCCTCGTCTCATTATAAACACACCATTTGTGGCTTCTTCTTCATCTAGCTACGATGACGGAAAAGGAAGGTAACGTTAACGACATGTCCCGACTCTCCGTGTATTTGTTCACGCTGTTATTTTTCATTCAACACCAAATGAATGTTTTGTCCAGCCGGGTATACCGGGGATAGCGTTGTTATGAATCCCACGATAGTTTCTGGGATAACCCCGCCTTTCATGTCTGCCTGGGGGCCAATCAGACACAGGGCAAGGTGGCTCTATCACAGAATTGCGGTGCTATTCATAATATCGTACTGATAACACCGGCGGCTAGCTTAATTAGCTTTAATGCTATATAGCATCTTAATTAATCCACTAGCTTTCTATTGTGTACTTGAACAGTGGTTCCCAAAAACGTTTTCACGTCAAGGTCCAAAAGGACCCCCAAAACGACCCCCGTCTACTCTTATGAGATGATGCCCGCCAGGTACCGTCAGCCACAAGTGAAGACTTTGACGGCTCCAGACCCCCAGTTTGACGTGCATTAGTCTACGGACGCCCCATTTAAATGGCATTGCTACCTCCGGGACCCCAATTTATAAAAGCAAAAAATTCAACATTGTAATGTCATTAATATACCTTAAAGATGTTGTGTGGACATGATAAAAAAAAAGTTCCCCAAATTATGTATTTCCTAAAAATGACTGCAAATGCCTTCATAGTAATGCACATTTGCCTGCAACCATGTAGAACGATTCGGACCTGCTATAACTGCACCCCAAAGTGAGACTTCGGTACTAATATGTTCTATGACTGTAAATGAAATAAATGGATGTTGCTAATGTCCCTTCGAATGCTGCAATTTGCATTTGTAGCTCTGACCCCTCTCCCAGCAGGCACGTTTGACGATGCAGTGGAAGAGAGGGTGATAAACGAGGAGTACAAGATCTGGAAGAAGAACACTCCTTTCCTCTATGACCTGGTTATGACCCATGCTCTGGAATGGCCCAGCCTCACAGCCCAGTGGTTGCCTGACGTCTCCAGGTGGGCGCAATATATTATTAGCAATATATTAGCTGGGCCGTTATTGACCACATTTATCAAGGTGATGTCATAATTCCTAAACTGGACAGCTTTCCATTTTTGCTTGTGTGAGCCAGTCTGGAGCCGACTACAGTACAGGTGCTGGTCAACGAATTAGAATAATTTGAACAGTGCAATCGTTAAATTCTTTGAATGCATTTCTTGTGCAGAAAACAAATCAGGTGTTCACCGCGCCTGTCCTACTGGTTAGAGTAATCACAGAACTGTTACCTGTAAAAAAAATTGCTCAGCTGAGCTTTCCAAAAGGCCCATTTAGGCCATTTAACTGTGACACTGTTGTTTCATTGAATTAGAATAATGGAGAAACCGTTTCATTGAATTAGAATATTTTTTATTATAATTAGAATCATCACTTTCTCAGTATTTTGTGGCTGCCCGCTTGGCTTGTATGACTGCCTGAAGTCTCCGTGCAGGGGTTGACACTAAGGTCTCCGAGGTACTTGCCCATCGGGCAAGTGCAATCAGGTTCTACTTGCCCTCAGGTCATGGTCACTTGCCCCCCCAAAAATATAATGTAAATTTTGCTTTTAAGTTTACTTCCTACTTGGGTGCTTTCAACAGGTGGTCCAGGGACCACCAGTGGTCCCTGGACCACTGAGAGGGTTCCAGGTGGTCCCTAGCTAAGTTGGTTAACCAGATGTAACTCTTGAGAGCGTAAAAATGAAACCAAATGGACCCGCAAGGGTCCATTTGGTTTCATTTTTACGCTCTCAAGAGTTAAAAAATCATCATCTTAATTAGCCCATAGTGGTCACAGACCCAGTGGTCCCTGACCCCAGCAAAATGATAGTTTGGAACCAAATGAACCTGGGAGAGAGATATGTAGAGATAGCTAGAAAGCAGGGAAAGACACAGAGGCAGAGTGCAATGACTGCCTTCAAGACAAATTTATCTTGTGTAGTGTTATAGTGCACGAAGTTGCACACTTGCCTGATCGGGCAACCAGGTAGCAGTCTTCACTTGCCCCACCATTTTTTTACTTGCCCCGGGCAAGCGGGCAAGTGTTACTGTCAAGCCCTGTCCGTGGCATCGATTTGAAGAACTAGCTATCTCTACCTATCTCTCTCCCAGGTCCACTTGGTTCCAAACTATCATTTTGCTGCGGTCAGGGACCACTGGGTCTGTGACCACTATGGGCTGATTAAGATGATGAATTTTAACTCTTGAGAGTGTAAAAATGAAACCAAATTGATCCGCAAGGGTCCATTTGGCTGAGGGCAAGTAGAACCTGATTTGCACTTGCCCGATGGGCAAGTACCTCGGAGACCTTAGTGTCAACCCCTGCACGGAGACTTCAGGCAGTCATACAAGCCAAGGGGGCAGCCACAAAATACTGAGAAAGTAATGATTCTAGTTATAATAAAAAATATTCTAATTCAATGAAACGGTTTCTCCATTATTCTAATTCAATGAAACAACAGTGTCACAGTTAAATGGCCTAAATGGGCCTTTTGGAAAGCTCAGCTGAGCAAATTTTTTTACAGGTAACGAGTTCTGTGATAACTCTAACCAGTAGGACAGGTGCGGTGAACACCTGATTTGTTTTCTGCACAAGAAATGCATTCAAAGAATTTAACGATTGCACTGTTCAAATTATTCTAATTCGTTGACCAGCACCTGTATACGCTACTCTGTAGTCAACAGGCAGAAAACCTGCTAGGCGGAATCCGTATTATGAATGGGTACTTTCGGATCCCGCCTTGTGGTTTCCTGCTTGATAACTACAAATCAGACTACAGTCTGGTTGCATAATGAGCCCTTCTCAAAACTCCACCCTTTAGGGCGGAGTGTAGTCACTGTCCGACGCCAGTCCAAATAGTTTAGCAAACAGACAATGATTATTGTGTGTCCCTAATTCTCTCTCATGTATCCATCAGTGCTTTTTCACCATTTTCATGTCAAGGTCCATTATTTATTCAGCATTTTTTGACTCCCTTACCACCACTTGAGAAGAACACTTGTTTTGGTTTTGGATACAAATCATACTAGTTTCTCCAGAGTTCCATGCTGTATCGATGTGCTACCATTAGGAGAGATAACAGGCAAACATTATTCATAATAACAATTATTCTAAATTCTCTAATTGTGTAGACTTGTAAATTCACTCTGAGAGTGTAAAATGAAGCCAAATACACCCGTCAGGGTCCATTTGGATTCATTTTATAACCCCTCAAGGACAACTGTTTGAAAACCACTGCCATACATGCTTTTGTTGTGAGAATGTCAAACAAACGTGCTGACCAGACTGAGCTTTTGTTCTTTTCCCCAGACCGGAGGGGAAGGATTACAGCGTGCACAGGCTGGTGCTGGGCACACACACGTCAGACGAGCAGAATCACCTGGTCATCGCCAGTGTCCAGCTGCCCAATGACGATGCCCAACTGGACGCCTCGCATTATGACAGCGAAAAAGGAGGTGAAGAGCTACCTGGTATCCTATTTCCTTTGAGATGCACTACATTTTTCTTTATTCGGTTTGCTCGATTGCTTTTTTTTTATTATTGCACAGTGCCCCATCCTCATTGTGGGTCTTTAAGTCGCCATTTCCCCCTACAGCATGTTTACAGGATGTTATATAATAAATCAAATTACAGCCCAGAGTTATGCATAGTGGTTGGCCTCCAAAGCCTGACAAATACAATCTGCCAGGCACAACAAAAGCTCTTTTTTCGTAATCGCCTCCTAAGAACATCACCACAAATGTAAGAATCTTACGATACTAATACATACCCGCATATTTAGGGGTTGTCTCCTAGAGCTGATTGCCTGACACAGCCATACTTAGAGTTTATTGATACTAAATTGATTATTAAACCTTTTCCTAAACATTTTTATTCTCATAAATCAAGTCGCGTTGGCTGAATGGTGGATAGATTGAGGTATTGACATGCATGATAGAATAGATCAATAAATGTGTAAACCCTATGCTTTTTGGCTTGTCTTGCAGAGTTTGGAGGCTTTGGCTCAGTGAGTGGTAAGATTGAGATCGAGATAAAGATCAACCACGAGGGAGAGGTGAACCGTGCCCGCTACATGCCCCAGAACCCCTGTATCATCGCTACCAAGACCCCCACCTCAGACGTGTTGGTCTTTGACTACACCAAACACCCCTCCAAACCCGGTAACTTAAATACACAGTTATTGCGACGACACAGGCACTGGCAACTATTTAGAATGTTCATGTGTTTATTTTTTTATATATATATATATATATATATATATATATATATATATATATATATATATATATATATATATATATATATATATATATATATATATATATATATGTGTGTGTGTGTGTATTATATGTATGTATATTTTATTAACACTAGTCAGACAAATTTCTCCAACATTACGCAGGCAGCATGTGGACTGTATTAGCAGAGAGTATTATGCCATTGAAGATGGGGAACCAGCAACATTTCTGGCCCACTGGTTTGAGATCAAATAATCATGTAACTGCTATTGTCTAACAAGGGTCTCATGAAAGACACAAGGCACAATGATCATGGTCGTTGTCTTGATTTGTTGGGCAGTGGATATTCAGTCAAATTCTGTTATGCTGAAAAGGGAATCACGGAACACAAGCAAGCAGAACAATACGAATGATTACTCCTAGCAATACAACTATAAAATGTTGCATTATTGTTACATTTTCTACAAATTGGGATTTATTGGGATCATTTGGTTGCACATTGGGCGCCCAGACGTTATTCCACAAGAATCCAGCAATTATTTGGAACCTCGTTATTATTGGAGTTTAAGTAAATCAGAATTGGCATGAAATAATTGCATAATAAGTTCAGGGTTTTTATGTTTCTCACAGATCCATCTGGTGAGTGTCGCCCTGACCTGCGTCTCAGAGGCCATCAGAAAGAGGGCTACGGCCTCTCTTGGAATCCCAACCTTTCCGGCTGCCTGCTCAGTGCTTCTGATGATCATGTAAGAAACAAACAAAGTTCCACTTAATGTTTCAGTTTCCATTTAAAAGGACTTTAATGACATTTAAATCAGAGTAATCTGTGTGTCATTTCTGTTCACAAAATATCTCTTAAAATGTCTTTAGAGCCTGTTTTTATTACCATTTTTGCTAAGCACCAAGCTGTATGATTACATGATTTTCTATTTATATTAGGATAAATCTGTGCGACTATAAAGACAAAACAGAAGTGGGGAAGGAGGCTTTATTTCCAGTCATATTACTCATGATCAGAGCTTCTGTGCTCCAGACTATATGACAAACATTTGAAAATTGCGAGTTGCAACAGACTGACCATGCAAGACTACTTACTTTGTACTTTTTCTCATTGTCATTCTCCCATGTAGACAATTTGTCTGTGGGACATCAGTGCAGTGCCGAAGGAAGGTAAGATCGTAGACGCAAAGACCATCTTCACGGGCCACACTGCGGTGGTGGAAGACGTCTCCTGGCACTTGCTGCACGAGTCTCTGTTTGGATCTGTAGCAGACGACCAGAAACTCATGATGTGAGTTATGGTTAACCTTATGTATCCATATCACTTTAACTTTTCGCCATTGTTTTATACTTTAGCAATGTACAATGCGTTTTAGATAGATCATGAAAATATATTATCTTTCACAGCTCATACCTTTGCTCTGGGGCGTCCCTCAAAAAAACAAAAAAACTCTTTTCGGATGGTGGTCAGCAGCCAAATACATATGATTTGTAGGGTTCTTGACATGCAACAGTTTTAGAACACACAGACGAGATCTTTCAAGTAGGACAGGTTGTCTCTAATGCTGAGCAAAGAATTCAATATGAACTGACAATCCTATTTTTCCCTTTCAGCTGGGACACTCGTTCCAACAACATGTCCAAGCCCAGTCATGCAGTGGACGCCCACACAGCAGAGGTCAACTGTCTGTCCTTCAACCCGTACAGTGAGTTCATCCTCGCCACCGGCTCTGCAGACAAGGTAACGCAACACTCCCACTACTCCACGTGTTCCTTCATTATAAGCTTCACTAGTCTGTTTAAATTAAAGCTGCACTATGGAACTTTCCACACCTCCGGATTTGATCCCAGCTTCCTGCTGTGCACGTGCTGACATTTTTACAATTGAGCAAATGGGGCAAGCCTTCCTGCTTGCTCAGGGTATAAATTTAATCTTAAATGACAATTAAGGTCAAAATTCGTGTCAGATCCCATGTGTCTAGGTGAGATATGACCTTTGACCCAATCTAAAGGTCTTGATAGAAGAGCAGAGAGAATACAGCCACCTCAATTGCATACGCTATTTTGTATTTACTCATACTTGAGTAACAGTAGCAATAGTTCAGCGCAGGCCAACATAGAATTGTTCTAGCTTTTTTTTTTTTTTAGAATAAGCGTAAGAATTGTCATGATTATAATGTTCAATTTAACCCCATTTAAAAAGATGTCTAAAATGTTTTTTTTGGCATGGAGGCACTTGTGAATAGTCAAATAACTATTTAGCCAACTATTAGTTAACATACAAACAGACTTCAGTACTGCACTGCCATTGACAGATAAATAACAGCTGTGCCACTTTCTCTCTTGTTTCTGTCTCTTTCTATTATCCTTCTCAGACGGTGGCCCTTTGGGACCTGAGGAATCTGAAACTCAAGCTGCACTCCTTTGAGTCGCACAAAGACGAGATTTTTCAAGTAGGACCGGACGCATTTGTGTCTAAAGCTGAGCAAAGAATTGAAAATGAAAAGGAAAAATAACTATTTATATTGTTTAAAAGATCATTCTAAGTATAGTGGATTGCAAAGTACATACCACAGCTATAGCAATGATAGCGGTGAGCGCGATATGATTATAATAATAATGCTTGGTGTGGACTGCCCATTAAACCTCCCACCTGTGCGCACCCACACTTTTTGCAATCACAATATCTTGCGGACTATACAGTATATACTGTGTATACTGACACACTTATCCAGCCAGTTCTGATTCCATGACTTATGGAAGCTTTCTTGCCTGCTTCTTCCAGGTCCAGTGGTCTCCTCATAATGAGACCATCCTGGCATCCAGTGGAACTGACCGACGCCTCAATGTCTGGGACCTCAGGTAAACAAGCAGACATGTTGCTATCAAATGACATTAATGTTTGTTAAACCACGTTTGAGAGCTCGTTTTCTGTTTGATTTGTAGCAAAATCGGAGAGGAACAGTCTCCAGAAGATGCAGAAGATGGTCCCCCTGAGCTATTGGTGAGACACAGTGATAACCTGCTGGCCATATAAGTTAGATCCTTTTTAAGGCAACGTAAATTAACAATATGTTTTTTTCTAACGCACTTTTAATCATTTTTGGTAACATGCGACTACGATGCATCGTCTGTTTCTTCTGCTAGTTCATCCATGGCGGTCACACAGCGAAGATCTCTGACTTCTCCTGGAACCCCAATGAGCCCTGGGTCATCTGCTCAGTGTCGGAAGACAATATCATGCAAGTCTGGCAAATGGTGTGTCCTTTTTTATTTATTATTCACAAAGTCGTTGCTATGTTACACATTGTGATCCTGTGGTCCTTTACATATACAGTACATTAACAAATGTACCATATCATTTGTTCATATATAAAGGATAAAAAAGAAAGTGTGCAACAGTCCTTGGCAGTTCCTTAGTCTTCAGGAGCTCCCTCTGCTCTAGAGAGTAATGCATTAGTTTATGGAAGGCAACAGTCAGTATCAAATCCAATGTCAGGTTTACATGTGGGCCACTAATTGTGCTGCTCTGTATCTTCTTTATTTTGATTATGATTATGAGTCTGCACTTGAGATATCAAAAGTCTAGCTAACTCAGCTGTGCAAAGAGCTTATTCATTGTATCGTTTTATTCAATTCATCCTACTGTAGATGCCTGCACTGTTATTTATTTTATTTTCCCTGAAACCATTTAGGCTTGATTATGTTACTAAAAACGCCTTCTAAATTGGCCTGAAGTTTCTGAAAAACGTAGACCAGTAAAAATAAAAACAAAATCAGTTCAGTGTGCAGAACAACAAGTTGGCTCCTTTTGCTTTATCTAAAATAAATTTGAGTACTTAAAAGCGCTATACAAATCTGAGCTGCTGTTTTTATATTTATTGTTCTTGAAATAAGTTGGCTGACCGTCTCACTGATTCTCCTTGTAGGCTGAGAATATCTACAACGATGAAGACCCTGAAGGCTCTGCAGACCCTGAAGCCACAGCATAACGTACTACTCACCCCGTCTCCTAATACACCTCTTAACCCCACAACCTCACCATACACTGCCAAGAGGCTGTCTCAAAAGGTTCACTCAGCTACCTCCGCTCCAGTTGCTCCTCTTTTCCACTGGGAGTTTTCTCAAAGCCCGCAAATGAAGGGAGTGCAGTAAAATTAGAGTACTTGGTAGTATTTGCATTTAGACCCCCCATAGTCAACATTTTTGGTGTATACCTAACATGAAATAGCTCTTGACATGTAGGGTAAACTAAGTAATTTATTTCCAGAGGAGTCTCGCCATGAGGTTTCAGATTTTTTGTTTGTTTTTGTACTGCATTTTAAAGTGTGTATTTTTCTATCCTAATTGGCTTTCTCGATTGTATTCAAATGTCACCAATGTTATAAAATCCCTCTCCAACCTTCAAAGATGGTCACTCATCCTCCTGTTCACATTCTTTTACAAATGTGAACGTGTAACATGGTGAAACACAACTTGATGACGTCATCAAATTGTGTTTCACCATGTTAATGATTTTTTTCAGACCTCTATTTCTAGGAAACACAGAATGGGGGGAACTTTTTATCATGTCCACACATCTCTAAGGTATACCAATGACATAGTAAAATGTTGGAAATGGGTGGAATTCCCCTTTAACACAATTTGAAGTTGAACCTGACCAATCTATTCAATTTGCTGGGATCTGGCATGGTCCATGGCACAGTTTTAATGGTGCATTCTGAACTTGCACCTTCCCCCCTCTACTCTTCCAGAAGCCTAGCATGACACCAGCCCTTTCTGCCAAGTTCAGGGTCCAATATTGGAAATACTACTCCGATTTCCATGTCAAATACTGTATGTTGTATCCTACCCCCACACACATACAATCTCTTTCACCATCAGGTGGTCAAATTTCTTTGTCAGCTAAATGTCATTGTGAATGTTGTGATGTAGATTTGTAGGTTAACTTTTTCTATGTTCTATATTTTGCAATTGTACAGCGAGTGCATTCTTAATAAAAACTTTTCCATCAACATTAGGTGCATAGTTTACTCATCACAGGGAGCATTATTTAGTATTCATACATTAGTTTTTCACGTTGAACTAATTCGATTTTTAAACAACCAGTAAGATTACTTGTGGGCCGTACTGTGGATTTAGTCGGATTCTTCTGTCCTCAGGCTCTGGTGTGGCATTTTCCTCCACTTCTGTACCATCAGCCTAACCTCACTTATTTCCCCGTCCTGTTGTTTATACATTTTGTTCACACTGCCCTTATAAGTACACCAACCTTTCTGTGGACTCGATTCACAACAGTCAGCAGTACTCAGGTTACAATGAAAGCACAAACCTTTTTATTCAAAACTCTTACGGATGCCTGTCCTCTGAGGTCTGTTATTGACTTCTTTTGATGAGTTTAAAGGTCTTCATTTCGCTGTCTTTAAGCCCTATACTTAATTGTGCAATGAATAAACCCAATCTACAAGCTTGTTATTGCATAGTGATGCATTGTGGAGCTTGTATATTGACTTTTTTTTGCTGTTTTTGAAAATATGTTGTACAGATTTGATATAGAAAATGCCCCCAAATTAGAGGTGCTAACATTTAAAGTGGTTAATATAATGAAACCATATTTCTGTAGTGCGCAAACAAGACTACTAAAATCCTGGATGTATATAATTTGCACTCATGTTTTCTCCTTGTTATGGTCCTCGATGGCAGCCCTGTTTGGGGGGGAAAAGGAAGAAATGCAAGGCTGGATTATTGAAAATATCCTCTATGTACCGTATATGTTTAGTAGTCAATTGTGTGTTGTGTGTCTGAATGTCTGACCTGTAGCGGAAGATTTGTTTTTTGAGACTTTCTGTAAATTCTTCCATCTCTTTGGTTTTCCGCTTTTGAATGTTGAGCTCTGTCTTCAATCCTCTGCTGCTTTCCTCCAGGGTTGATACAGTGTCCTGTAAGAGTTGAGATGAAGATGAATGCATCAGAAGGGTTTCATTACATGTTGCAAGGTTGGATAGACTGAAATGGTTCTTGTTTTTGTAACGTGTGCAACACATTACCTTTTAAAAATGATCTAACAGGATATTGTACTTCTTATAAATGATCTAACAGGATATTGCACCACAGAAGACAGAGCTCAGTCGCGGTATGAAAAAGGTCAATACCTAAGCTGCAGTATACCAGCTCCTTTGTTGCAGAATATCAGAATATGTTGCAGAACGTTGAACATTCCCTTTTGGCCATGCCTTTTATCTCACCTTATACTGTGCCACGTCCTCTCTCCTCTGTATGTGCATCAGTTTGAGTCTCTCCTCCAGACAGGCCCTCTGAAGCTTCAGTTTCTGGCTCTCATCCCTCAGGGGCCCCACCTTAACCCTGAGCTCCTGGGCCTGCTCTTTGACTTGGACCAGAGATGTGGCTATTGCCTCCTTCCTTTTCAGCAGGGCCACAACCATGGGCTCAAACCTGGACGGTGGGACATGTAACATTTCAAAGGTATTTGGTGTCAAATATCTTTTAAAGGAAGCATAAGTAATCTATTCCTAACCATACACACAGCAGTGGTTCTCATAGTGTTTTCTGGGGACCCCCATGCTTCAGAGGGTCAGCAGATAAATGATATTTTGGAACCAAATGGGCCCTCACAGGCTTGTAATTCTGGGGGTTCCACTCTATACACACTCAGAGTTAAATAACATTGATTTTACATTTTACATTATAAATTTGGGTCCCAGAGTTGGAAATTCCATTAAAGGGGTTCTGTAGACTATTGTCAAACCGGGGGTCGTTGAAAACAGGTCGAAAATCACTGCTACAGCCATTAAACTCTCATGGGTGTCACAGCATATCTCGTCGGATGGAGGTCTGTACCGTCTGTGGCCTAATTATTTTCAATTTGGGGATCCTTGAAATAAAAAAAGTTTGGGATTATTAAAGATAAATCTCATTGAGTTTAGTGTGCTAGATAGCAGACCTACTATTACAACTATCTACTATCTAGCACAGATGTGATCATTGCAATTAGTTGGTAGCATAGTGTCTTCTCAGGTCGATATCCATTCAATATGTCAGGTACTGTATGACTTGATGGTACCTGGCTTCAAGTGCCTTCAGCTCGCCCTGCAGGTATTGCTCGATGTCACCACAGGAGGTCCTCCTGCACTGAGTCAGCTCCTCCTGCGTGTTACTGGGGGTTTGGCTGGAGCACTGGGCACTGAACTGGGCCTCCAAGCTGGAGAGCTGCTGCTGGTGGTGTGAGCGGAGCTGGGAGCACTCCTCTGTGAGCTGGAGCACCGTGGACTGCATCTGCTCCTGGAAGCATGGAGACACAGGGAGAACGCGTTGCATTTATTTGCACATCCAGTGTGGCAGTGGCATAAAGGTAAGGAGTCCACTGTATGCCAGTGGTTCTCAACCTATGTTGGTTTAGGATCACTGGTATAATTATGCAAGTTGTGGCCATTTAAATTTGCACTGGCAAAATGCACTTGATGTCTATGATTACGGTAGAACACCAAAACAGCTCTAGTGGCTTCTCTGAGGCCTGCAGTGCATGTTTGAATGTATAATTTGAACCTTTAAATAATTTTAAAATGTTTTTTATTCTGTTATGATGGGTATTTCGTATTAACTATATTTATGCAGTGGTATACTATACTGTATATACTTTATTGCCGTGCATTACCTCGCGACCCGACCTCGGGTAAGCAGATGAAGATTGATGGATGGATGGATGTTGTGCATTATATACTGTAATTATGTTCTAGTCATGGGAGGCATAGCAAGTGATACTGAAAATATACTGAAGTCTACTAGGCCTTAAAGAGAGGTTCCAGAGGGATCTTTGAAATGTACACTAGACGGTAGACGCTCAGTGGCCTTCCTACCTCCTCTTTCTTGAACTTCTCCACCTCACGCTGCTGCGTTTTCAAGTCAGCCTGGCAGTAAGCGCAGTCTCTAGCCACGGCGAATAGCCTCCTCTTCAGCCGCCTGGTCTCCTCCTGCAGCGCCTCTCTCTCCAGGACGACCTTCCACACCCTCCTCTCCTCCTCTGCCCTTTGCTCCCTGAGGGCTTGCACCTCCCTCTTGTTCTCCTCCCTGCTCTCCTCGGCCTCCCGCTTCAGCACAGCCATCAGCTCCACCACCTTTCTCTCAGTGTTCTGTCCCCCCTCGTCTCTCTCATCCTCCTCCTCCCCACAACTCCCCGTTGTCTTCTCCTCCCCCCGAAGCCTCAGCACCTCCTTTAGCAGCTCCTCCCTCTTTTCCTCCAGGTGCTGGATCTCCTCGATACACCTGTTCACATGAGTGCCCAGCGTCCGTAGTTGCTCCATGCAAGTGCTCGGACCGGTCACTTCCATCTCTGCGTCTGTTTTCAGTGCATCACTGTTCTCTACTACATCCATTCTAGATACGTGTCCGCTTATGTTTGTCTGTTTGCCAGCAGACACGTATCTTGTGTGCGCCCCTTCAAACGTTCCCGATACATTTCCTGTGTTGTTGGTGGTCAGTGGAGGGGACAACCGTTGCGACTGCAGCTCACAAGTTCCTGGATCTACTGTGAAATCCACACTCACTCCGGTTTCAGTGCCTGACCCATCCAGTCGTTCCACCGAGACACAGCCCCCGCCCCGATGACCAATGCAGGGATTCAGTGTGCTTCCTTCGGCTGCAAAGGGCGGCGTCACCTCTTCTCTTGATCCTTGCACTGTAATCCCAGCTGACGATGCTGTCTGGGCCTCTATCCTTTCTATCCTTCCTCCCTCCTCCGATGACCCTGCTGACGTGGCGTTGCATTGACGGTGATCTTGTCTAACTTGTACATATTCTTGACTTGCGTCTGTAGCCCATTCTTGGGGATCAAAGGCAATGCCAGCCTCTTCCATACTGTTCTCCAGCATTGCCAACATCCCCATCAGCTGCGTCTGGTACTCTGCCATGGTTCCACTTAGCTCCGCACCTGCTGAGGTGAGGGGCATCAGAGTTTGAGAAGGAGCTCCTTTGGACTCTCCATAACTGTCCATGAGGAAGCCCTTGTCTCGCTGGTGGGCATGCTCCGTTTCATTCCTATCTATGCGTGTGTCGATGTAGGTAGTAGACAAATACGGTTGGGGAGATGTACTAGTCTCCCTATATTGGTCCTTCGTGACTTCTGCCTTGATTTGTTTTGATCCGCTCACGTGAGAATCTGTGTATAAGGGCATGAAGTCAGAGCCAAAGGAAAGACCTGTAAGCTCATCGCAGCTCTTCAGTAATTCATCCATTTCCATTAAGTAGGGCCGTATTTGAGCCGAATGATTCAGAAGTGTACCAGTGAAGGCAAGTTCAGATTGAGTAGAGTTAGACTCTACTTTTTCAACGGTTTGTCCCTGCACAACATCCTCTTCTTGAATGAACAGAGACTCAAACCCTTTTGGGTCTGATGACAGATCGTCATCTTGGTCATCCATCATTATGCTCTTTCTTCATGTACCCAATTACACATGGCTATACACAGACTCCTTTATAGCCAAGACCTGCCCCTTGATGAAAGCAGAAAGAAGAACATGATGTTACATGATGACACAATTCATATCTGTTGTTGTTTATAGTCCTTTTGAATTGTACAAATACTAGGCCTGTTCTGTGATGACATGTCGGTAGAGGCGCGGTTTATATTATGGCTGGACCTCAATGTGAGGTATGCTGATGTTAGCATATGGAAGCATGGAAAGAGGCGAGGGGCAGAGGGAGAGATTAGCAGGAGGAATGTTATTCATTGACAGCTGCCACAGCATGCAGCCCTCACAGCGACCACCAACTGACAACTGAGCTGTAGAAAGACACACACACACACACACGTACAACAAATATAAACAAACACTGCAGACTCCATGGCATTCCCACAATGGCCCGGTACAAGGCACCAACTATTAAAAAGATGCACAAATGCCTCTAAATGTTGGGAACACATTAATTACAATGTTGGACATACAGTATAACTATGTCGTATCAGTGAATTCACATCCCCCTGGTGAGTAATCAAGTTGTAATTTCACCCCCACTTGAAGTTCCTGCCAGCATACAGTTGGCATTCTCAGACAGTAAAATGATCAAACTGAACTCGGTAAAGGAGGACAACTGTAGCATTTCTACACCAATTATTTGTTTGACATATTCCAGCTCATTAGCAGAAGCTGAATTTTAAGCTGTATAAATGTTTAAGCTGTATACATATTCTCCACTTTCCGTTGCAAAGCTCAGAGCTGCACTGCTTGTTTGAGTGCTTTGTTAACCAAGAGTGGCCAAGTATGGCACCTGTTTGCCAAGACATCTTGGACATCTCTGAAAGTGTCTGCGCCTGTAGCGACATAATTATGTTTTCGTGATCGCTAGCTTAGATTTTAGCTCAGATATGTCCTTTTATTCTTTAACATAGACGTCACCACCCAGGGCTGAGGGATTGTAAGTACAGTATAGTGCCTGGCACAGCTTGGCACAGTATGACAGGGCAGTGTCACCAGCTGACAGCTGTCTAGCCTGATTGTTGACTCACAAATTCAAGGAAAAAGAGGGTGCTGTTCCCAGATTGCCAGCTGTCTAAGTTGAGTGCTAGGTTTGAAAACAGGGGCACATTCCACCATACACTCGACAACTGTGTAAAGATCACTGGCCGACATTCAATGAGCATTCTGTGAACTACAACTGCTAGGTTCAACATCAACATTCAACTTAGCAGCTCTGCATGGGAGTGTTTTTCAAAGTGTGGCCCAGGGGGTCCACAGTCAAATGTGGATTTCCCAATACATTCAGTTCCCTTGAAATTTCATACATTTCATACATGCTTATGAATGTTTTAATGTCACCACTATGAAACCACAGTACCGCATTTTTACATATCAGAGTTCCTAGGACGGAATTGTCCAAACTCTGCAATTTGTGTGGTGGTGGTGGGTTCAAAAACCCTTATACATTTACTTGGTCAGTTTACCTGTTGTTGTACTGATGTTACTAATTTCTCAACAAGTCATTTCCTGCATACTCCAAGCAGCAAACAAAATATCCATTGTCCTACTCGTCTTTGGTCGGTAACAAAGATTGCTTTGAACCTACCTTGCTGTGTAAATACTTTCCTCCTCGTTTGTCCAGTATCCAGACATGCTGCTGCGATGCAAGTTGTGGATAGGATTGCAAAGACACAGATGGGTACAAGAGGTAATATAGCAGGCAGACACTAGAGTGAGGGGCAGACAGAGGGAACGAGGGGGATATAGATCCAAGACCTCCTTCCTTAGAGTCAGTGTGCAGCTATGTGTGGCCATGGCGACGCTTGAGTCTGTTTAGGTTTATTAATAAACACTAGTGGGCACTGAGAGGGAGTGAGAGAGAGAAGAGGCCACAGTTGCATGGCTCTCTGCCCAAGAGAGACCCACAGGCTGTGACATGTACTGTTTTGAAATGTTTCGCTGACCGCCCGGCAGACATTTGCTCGCTCGCAGTGCCAACACCAGACCATCTGAATTCAATTACTGTCTTGGCAGCCAACTGGTGCAAAAACAGCAAATATCCAAATGCCCATTTCGATACCATCCTGCAAATCAACTCTACAAGTTGGGGAGCTTCATGCATGCCCTCAGTAGAGCAGGTAACTTTGCCACAAAGTGTGGCTTGTCTTACCATACCATTATGCATGACCAGTACATATTTGGGTATTGTTTCATATAGATTAGATCCAGATCCCAGATAGATTAGATACAGTATTTCAGTTAAAATTAGACCTGAGAAAACAATGCTGTCTGGCATTGTGGCAAGTTGACACAGAACGGTCCAGTGGTTTGTGAGATGAGCCCCAGACAAACACATGCAGACAGGTTAAAACATAACTTCCCCCTTGCCTTCAGCCTAGCGGAGGTCACACTTCTTGCACCCTCCTACTTCCCCAATGCCTTGTCCTATATCCGCTCCTGGTTTTGTCTCCTATTTGCCCGAAGACTCCAAGCACACTCCAAGCACACTTCCACGGTTGTTATCCATGGACCATGTTTATGTTGAGGGTTAACAGTGACACAGATCCCAAGATTCCACCCATGGCTGTTCATTATCGAGCCGTCTTTAAATAGCTCCCTGCTCTTTGACGCTCCCCCCAAAGGAGATGATGGCAGCTTGGTTTTCCCCTTAAACTTCTCACCCGAACATGACAGATCACAGGTGGTCCTGAACTGTACAGTACAGGACTGCAGTACAGTGCAGTTTTAAACTGTACTGCATTAGGGATGGGCTCAATAATTTTTTTCAAGATGTATCACAGTACATGATATTATCCTCTGTGTTTTTAGGGCTAATATTGTTGAAGTTACTTAACAGTACAATTGCCTACAAGGTAACAAAGTCTAAAAGAAAAAGCGCTAACAGAACATTTA
Organism: Benthosema pterotum; assembly: GCA_039105355.1. Classification (NCBI taxonomy): domain Eukaryota; kingdom Metazoa; phylum Chordata; class Actinopteri; order Myctophiformes; family Myctophidae; genus Benthosema; species Benthosema pterotum. Next base: position 29,414,283 of record CM076970.1, read on the forward strand.
GAACATTTTGGCTAATGAAACCATCATTCTTCAAAAGTAGAAATGAAACCATGAAACCATCATTCTTCAAAAGTAGAAATTATGGTATAGAACTACAAATCATCAAATGTGTAGTCACCACGACATCTGTAATATCTAAAGCAATGGAGAGCTATTCAGTAGCTATATTTTAAAGTGTCCATAGTACCATTTTAACTGTATTTCTTCACGTTAAAAGTGGATAATTAATCAATCTGCGAGGAAGCTAAACCGTTTGATTAATGCAAATACAATTCAGAATCATTAAGTATGCATGTGTTGCCACCTCAGTAACATACTAGGGACATAGCAGAAGGGGATATTATAACAGATGCCACTAGATGGCCACAAAGTCAAACTTTTAGGCCTTTTCCTTTTCAGAGACCCATAAAACTGATATCAGCATATGGTAATGTATGGTAATGCTTATGTTTTCACCGGATATACAATCTGACAACCGGTTGAAACTCAGACACTCTACCTAAATGCCTAAGCAGACAGTGATTTAGGCCTTTTAGATTCAGATTGCCAGGTATGGAACCTTGAATAGGGCTGACCTTATCTCCCAATCTCTTACAGTAAAGGGTTAACTGATAGCAAATTTACCTCAACTTGAGTTTAACGCCGTGAGCCATGGGCAACCTTGCTTTCTTCTTCTCACTCTGATTCATTGTCTCTTTCTCCCTGTCTCCTTCCTTCCCTGCTCTCACACAAAATGTGTTAGTGGAACACCAGTCGCATACTGCCAGATAGAACAGGCCTGTAGGCAGCAACGGGATGGAGTGTGATAGAATAGTGACTAAAAATATTCACCACTCTACCATAATTCTGTGACAAATGTCATTTGTTAACATATCTTTCTATTTAGTTATGCATGCACTGTGAGATATCTCCTTGAGGTATTATGATATGTGTTTCTGGGAAATGATTTCTGGGGGTTTCACCCTGTCCAAGTAGATATGTCATGTGTATTGTATTCACCCTGATAATGGCTGTGACGCGCTGTTTTGGAAAGACGAGCGCTTGTGAAAGAGGACGTTAGTTTTCATGACGTTATGTCCAGGGATTAGCTTCTTGAACGCAGTGCTGAGGCACTGTGTGGGGCTTTGCACGTTTTCACTAACGTGAGTGCATGTCGGGATCTATTAGGAGGAGGGTCTTTCTGACTTGACTTGTAGTGCATCTCCTCTGTTGTGTTCCTTTTTCATATCCTTCATCGTTTCCATTGTAGAGGGTATGGAGAAACCATGGTTCTGTAGGGCGGAGAAGAGGGACATGGAAAAAGCCAAATATTTAGGGAGGCATTGTGGTTTGAGACCTGAATGGTCCCTCTGAGATGGTCCATATGCTGGACAGCCATTTGGAACGCTTGGTCTGCTCCAAAATACATCACCCTTTCAAATGGACAAGAACGCTTCCTCTTTTTGGTTCTAGTTCATCTGTAGTGTTTCCTTGTTTAGCTGCCCATTGAGCCCAATGCCAATCGCAAAGTTGACACTCACTCATTCATGTTGTGTTGGTCTAGGGGCCACACATTAGAAGCAGCACAAAACCACAGTTCCATGACGTGATCGTAGTGTTAAAGTGGCACTATAACTTAGAAATAGGACAGTAATACAAATGTATTTTTAATGCGCGACTACTAGTGACCCCCACCAAAGTATTTACTATAGCTTTAAGCTAAATATCTGAACTAACCTTTGAAAGAGGAACTACTTATTGATGCTGTATTTCAGGACATTAATCATGGATGTGTTCCAAGGTGCCTCTTGTGTGCCAGCATGACATGACCATGACGTGCTGATATACAGTGTGTATCTAAATAAAAACTCACTGCACAATTGATGTTATTACCTTCAGCTGTGTTTCCCTGTCAAAATGGCTGCTGTGAAATGGATCTACAGTATAGGGTGAGCTCATACAGTCACTACATGCGTGCACATGCATGTTTGAATGCATTTACTTGCTTGTGTGTGTACATGCATTGTTGAATGTGTGCCACATGTGTGTGCACACGTGTACTTTATAACTTCTTTGGGTGATGTATGGCATTGTCACACTCCTGCTAAGTGGGTTTTAATGACAGTGAGCTCATCCAATGTTTATTTTATGGAGAGTGCCTTCAGCGGACGATTGTTAGGCACCGTCTATCAGTTCCCGTGAAGTTCCGCTACAGATGAAAGCAGGCGATGTTGAGAGATCACAGGAGAGATCAGTATCTTCTCCGACAGCTCTCCCACCCTCTCTGGGTTCAGACATGGGTGGCAGGTTGTCGGAAGAGTTAACACATTTTCAACAATGAAACCACCGAGGAAGCGTATTTTCTGTCTTCTGCCATAGATGTGAATGCAGTATTTACGTGGGAGATATCTGGTTATATTTGGGCTGCACATACAGGTACATAGATCTGTTTAGTGTTTTCCTGAGCAGAACTGGTATGGCGTGTGTGTGGGTGTGCGTCTGTGTGTCTGTGTGTGGCAGGCCAAGTTTATTTGTGTAGCATGTGCAGTGGTTTTGAAATGATTTGAATGAACAGAGTTGTATAGCAGCATTGTGTGAGTGCATTTATTAGCATGCATAACTCCTGCCTCCTCCACTGTGCTGTACATGTGAATCGGTAGGTGGCACCTGGATCATAGTAAGGGGATGTCATGCAGGTGAAAGACATAATCTAATCGAAAGCATTCCTATGGTCTCTAGTTCTCTGCTAATCTCTTTGACCTTGCTGTTCCTCCCAACGCTGCATCCTGCAAGACCTTTGGAGAGATACGGTGTACAGAGCACCTGCATGTACAACGTAGTTTTCCGACTGGAGTATGCATAGTCTAGATCAACAATTCCAACTCAGCACATGGGGTGACCAAGGTGATCCCATAAACTTTGCACACTCTGATAGATAGTTGAGACCTTGGGCGACCAAAAGTAGAAAATAATTATATATAGAATGGGGGCTGTGGCTTAATGCTTATCAAACTTGGAATGAAATGATCACTGGTCTATATACTGTAATACAGGATCCAATTATGCAATGTACATACATGTACTGTATTTTTGCGTACTGTACCAGATACAGTGTATGTATGTGTGAATGACAGTGTGCTCCGTTATGCCTTTCTGTGTGCACATCTCCATTCGCAGCCTTATATGGGACTGCACTTTTGTGAGCTATTGAATGGATGTGTAATGGCGTACTTAAGTGAAATGAGGCGCTGCAGGAATTGTTGTGACAGCTACTCACAATAATAAATACCCATTTATGGCCTGGGTGTAATTCTCAGAAACCAACAGTACACCAGCTAATTTGTTTCTTAGACTACACGATTAAAATTATTATTGCCTGTTGTAGACTTATAGTTAGAGCAAGTTATGAACTAAATTGTTACTAATACATTTCTTCAGCAATGAGTTCTAATAGTGTCTAATATTTACTAAAAGATTATATAATTCAGCCTCATGATAACCACCTAGTCAGTTGATCAAATTTCTGATAAAATTCCCTAACTATTGCAGTGTTGTTTTTGTCGACTAAGACTAAGACTAAAGACTAAATCGACTAAGGTTTTTGATATTTAGTCAACTAGACTAACAAAAATGAATTTCAGAAGACTAAATGGGACTAAAAGACTAAATCTGCCTTATTGAAAAGACTAAGACTAAATCAAAATATTCTCAAAAAAACAACACTGAACTATTGGTATTGGCTTTTGCTCAGTATCTGAATCGGCTTCATCATAACAGTGTATCAGGTTCTGTTTTGTTTTTTAATGACTTTCATTTTATCATATTCGTCTGTTATCCCAGTTGCCAGTTGTTGTTTTTATTATTTTTAGAAAAAGAAAAGGTGAGCAGACAAAGGTCACACCAGGCTGCGCGACAGTGACGTCAGCCTATCCCATTTTTAATGACCCCCCCGGGGAGCGTGGAAAGTACAGGAGCAGTTCCTCTTCAAACGGAGCGAGGGACCGCTAGAGAAAGGGAGGGAGGGGGGTAGGGGGGGTAGTTCAACGCATGGAAAACCAGGCTTGTTTTTGTCCAGACTCACACAATACCAGCAGCATGAGCAGACACACCCTCCCAGGAATTCCTGCTGCTACAGGCTGCAAAAAAAACGGTATTTTAATGTCATGATGTTTTTTAAAGGAGTATTTTGGTCATAATCATAACATGTATTTTTTCAATGTTATTGTTTCATTTAAGGAGCATTTAGTGATTTGGGTAATTCGAAAAACCCTCCCGTCCCTCTTGTGACAAGATGTTCACGTGCACACACTCTACAATGAGGGGAAGTGCAACAGGGGGGCAACAGCACGTGCACCAAGGCCCACCACTACTCGATCCTGACTGGAGCAAGGCCCCTCTCATCCTGACTGGACGAAAGGCTTTTCTCCCAAAAACCCTAGTTTCAGTTTTAACTAGGGTTTTTTTACCCCAGGAATAGAGAGGAACTCCTTAAATATTCACCACACACTATAGTTTCCAAAAAAGAACAAAATATTTTAATTAAGTGAAAGTACTTACTATACCTTTAACAATTTTAACCTTTGGCATTGCAAACTCGCACCTCACAACACGTCACAATGCAACATATTTTTGTGATCCTGTAGGTCAGCTATTTTCACCATTTGTCCTACGAAATATGCAGTGTATATGCGGCTTAGATGGTTACAGCATCTTTCCTGAGGGATGGCCACATGTTATGACATCGGCCAGACGGATGGCGCGGCTAAATACAAACGGAACGCTTTAGTAACGTTCCAGTACACCTTGTTCCAATCAAGTGTCTTCTCGGGCTGTCTGTGCTGCAAGTAGCAAAGTCAAACTCCATCAGGACGTATGAAATACCCGGGATTTTCGGGCCTACGTGTTCCGGGGCAGTTTTTATTCGAGTGAATCCCTCTCTTTGTGTGTTTGTGTATGGCTGGCCTGGCAGGATGGTTCTGGACATGGCCAGTGTGTTTTGGCTCGTACGGCTTCTCGATTCTGAGAAGTATGCTGCTGTCCACAGCTTCACTCTAAATAGCGCGCACATGTCCTGCCACGGTTGGTCTTTGGCTTGTATTGTTTCATCTTCGAGGAAAAACTACAGGCGACGTGCATTTATATTCATGCACTACTTGTTATAGTTTACCCTACTTTGTGCCTGTGTGTGCGTGTGTTCACTGCACTAAGAACTCCTAAAGCAAGTGTCATTAACACCAGCTTCAACATGTCCCAACAGAGGGGAAACCCCTCTGTTGGGACAGACAGCCTGCAGGGTCAAACAGTTGGTCTGTGACATTTTAAAAAAGCCGTTTTTTAGATAATATCAGAGGAAACAATCTTTTACATTTGGATTTGATTAGTGTCTCTCTCCAGTAGGCTACCACTAAAAGCTTAGGTTCAAGTACTGTTATCGTTAAAGCTGATAAAGATGTTTGCTCAAAGCGTATATAGCCTCAAAGCGGCAGTTGTCATCTGCCTGACAGGGAGAAGGTCATATAGAGGTTGTTTATGACATGAATGAAAAGGTGGAGTTATGTTCCTCCATTTGGCCAACACACATTGAATCGAGGTTTGGTATTTGTGAGACAAGGTAATGTACTTCCCATCAGTACAAGGTAATCATATCCCTGTCTACGGAGGTGTCCATAACATGTGATTGATGTACTGCATGACAGAGTCAGTGTTGAAGGGTTCCCGAATCATTTCAGCCTGCGCTTAAACATAATAAGGACGTCCGTCTGCCTGCCTGCCCGTACTCCATGCTCCATTCTGTTCTCATGCTCTTTAGCTAACCTTTCGTTCCCTGAAGGCATCATAAAACACACAACAGACTGCTGCTAGTTACTTAAACTCCATTAGTTTGCACCCATATAGCTCCTCTTCTCCTCTCCCACCATACGACCCCTCCTTCCTTCACAAACACTCCTCTTAAAAACACAACTCCTCCTCATGTTATGTTTCTCTCTCTCTCGTCTTTGTTTATCCTCCGTCTTTCTCCCTCTTCTTCGTTTATCGTTTTTCCTCATCCATCCGTCACCCTCCCTCATGTACTCGATCCACAGCCTCAGCCTGTGTCCATCCCTGTGGTCTTTTGTGTATCTACTTCTTATGGAGACCGACCAGAGGCTGGATCCAGTCCAAAGACAACTGGAGAAGCCGTCAACAAATGAAGTAGAAGCGGCACCTCTTTTCTTTTGATAGCTGCCACGGTTTGCAGGTTTTTGGAGTGAGAAAGAGAGGCTAGGCTGTTTTTAAATAATGTGTATTAGCATCTTACTATTAGCAAGCCCAAATATGGCCCAAATATGGAAGTACAGACATTTCCAATTGGCTTAAATAGCTATCTGGCTCACTGCGTTTGCAATAAACCTTTTAAATGTAGCACTAACATACAGTATAGACACTAGCCTACAAGAGATTCTGCTGTAAGGATCAGTTCTGGTCAGACCAAGCTGTGTCTGACGGTAAGAGCAGGATAGCCACTCTCTCTTTCAGTACTTCCCTCTAAAAGCTCTACAGCTCTTATTACAAACATTTATCACCGCTGTTTACTTCTCTGGCTCTGACACTCTTTCTTCCGCTAAGAGTCCCTCACTGACGTTGTCAAACCCTCAGATCTCCATACAGTATATGGATCTGACTCCTTCTGACATTCCATATTTTGATCCTTCCTCAACCATCCTTCCCTTTCTGACATTCCATCTGAAGAAGTCAAAGTTTTTTATAATGCTAGAGCCTCTACAGCTGTGGTCTGTTGAAGCCTCTACAGCGGTTTGTTGGGCACTGGCCTTCCAAGAACGATCCTAGTTGGAAAACACATTCCCCACCGAGATATTATGCCTGTGTCCCCTTTATGGCCAAACATAAGGAGTCCTGTGTCAGCCATACCAAATATAGAGTTTATGCAGAACGCGTGCATCGACTTTGAAGTCAGTGGAGTGAACTGTTATTGAGTTACGTCACTTACACCCAAACACACAGAGCATTCCATAAATTAGAAAACAAATGTTTGTCCAAAGAGATTTTCTACTCAGGCTCATGTGACACCCCCAGATGGTTTTTACATTACTTTATTCAGCAATTAGATATTTGATATTCATTTTAGCTGCCCTGCCCCCTTCCTATACACACATACACATACTGCTTTGCGAGTGTAGGGATGAAAGATCTCATAACATTTCAATGGGTGAAGGTCTCTTTCTTTTTTTCTCTCCTCTCTTAGTGGTGAATTCGTTTGATTTTTTTCATAGTCCCTCCCGTGTGGGAGATGGAGATAACCTGTCGTTTGGGCAGAAAGAATGTGTCCGCAGCGCAGCAGCAGGACAAAGGCAGGTTGGGAATGATGATAATACTGGTTTGCTGAACAGACGGCTTATCCCAACCGGCAGTCTGGATTTCCTGCCTGTTGCCTCACCTCACTGCAGTCACATGTGTGTGCGCGCACACACACACGCACTCTGACAATGCATCATGTCATTTCTATGATTTGAACCATGTGCTTATTGTGCTGACTCATGCATCTCGACGTCCCCCTGAAAGTGCCAGTATTGTTGCAAGACTGTTGGAATGGCGGCACTTAAAGTCTTGACCCAGTGACGGTTCCGAGTCTCCAACAAGGCTTTAGACCCCGATATCAACCAGACAAACACACAAGGTTTAGGAAGGGGTCACAATTATGTCATGAAGTTGCCTGAGCGATAGCATTTCCTTGAGATAATCACAACATCCTCCAAAGTTATTAAAAGACTTTAGTAAATGCGTAGCCATTTTGGCTGTAGTATTTCTTTTTTTGATTATTAGTTCTTTTCACTGTTCATTTTCATTTCTGTCATTTCTTTAAATATCTTTTGTCTGCAGTAGAAAGTCCAAAAGTGTTTGTCATTGAATGCCCAAAACATAAATTGTTAATCATAATTATTTAAAAGGCAATTACTTGTCAAGTAAAATGTCATGACAGCCTTAATACTGAGGCCCACCTTGAAAAGTGCTTCATGCAGTGGGTGTCCATGGCAACCTGGCCTGGAACTCCAGAGAGTGGAATGGAATGTCAGGTGTTTGCCAGAAGGTCATCCACACACACCTGAGTGGGTGGGTGGATGGTAAATAGCAGTATACTTGCAGGGGATCCTAAGCCTAGTTAACTCTGAAAGTGTAAAGATGGAAGTCAGAATCACTCAGGATCACTAAGGATGTTTAGCATCTTTAGCATTATTTTCATCTGCAGCAGGTACACTGTACTGCTGCACATAGTTTTCTGGAGATTCTCCAGGAGGGGCGGAATCGATTTGCGACTGCGGCATACAACGCGACGCAACTAATTTGTTATTTTTCAACTTCTGTGAAATATTTCGTGATCGCGGCAGACGTTGCGTCGATTGACGTTGGGGGCATAACGTCTGGGATTAAGGTTGATTAAGGTTGGGTCTAGGCATAGGTTTTTGCATAGGTTGTGATGGGTGGCCACCCGTTGCGACGTATGCCGCGGCCACAAATTGATTTCGCTGTCTCTCAGATTGTGTCTTGGAGTTGATACACTTCCATGATGGAAGTGTTGTACATCCACGTTGTTTTCTTTTTTCCCTCCAATGTACATTCTTGGCAGAAGCATTTAGAAATTGTATTAGCCTCACAGAACCACATATGGCCCATAGGCCACGAGCATATCTCCAATTGTTTGTGTGGCTGAGATGGCTTGATGGTACAACCACTGGACAGGACGGTAGTATGTTGCTGAGTACCATTTTTATAGTCTCTTGGTATGCCTGGGGTTGAACCATGACCTCAATCTCTTAGCAGACATTCTAAGCGCAAATATTGTGAATATTACAGGAGTCAATATAAATTCAATATATTATGGCCTACAGCACAGCTTAGAAAACCAGCACTAACAAAACTCGAGCGACTGCTTTGAAATCCATTCCTCATACCTTTGGAATATGAAGCACCGTCTCTTTTCATTTCAATGCAATGATTTGCACCTAGTTTTAGGCTATAGTAGTAGTAGTAGTATTAGTAGTAGCAAATTTCAGACAACCTTTTTTCATTTCAAAGACAACCACTTTTGATTTGCCAGTGGTTCCCAAACTTTTCAGTTCGATACCTAAAAGAGAGATTAGATGTCACCCGGGACCTAAACCTAAAGTGAAAATAGCGGCGCATTGCAAGCTTGGTTCGGCTATTTCCGCTACTTCTTTATGGAATTTCCTCATCGATAGTTAGTTTATTTGTTGAAAAAATCTTTTGTTTTTAATGTAAGTAAGTGGAATTTCTACTCGCCGATGAGAATTGGCCCGTGACCCCCAAATGGGTCCCAAATGGTGCATTAGGCCATGAATTGGAATTAGGCCAACAATCACTGGGTAGCTCAATCTACACTGCAAAAAGTCCTCAGTGTTCATTCAACTGGGGGAACCACAGAGATAGGAGGGGAGGATTGGTGATACATTTCCCCACTAGTCTCATGGCATTCTCATGGTTAATGATTCTGTACCTCTTATGGCACACACTCGTGCACTCATGACAACACACTGCGAGGCCAGGACTGTTTTGTATCAAATTGTCATGGAAACGTTAAAACATTTAAATCTGTGCAGCATGAGTGAACTAAACTATGACTCATTCTAACCTCTCCCTACTCCCCGGGACACCCGCTCTCTCCCTCTTTCTCTTCCCCTCTCTCCCTCCCTCTCTCTCTCACATACACATAACACACACAACAACTAACTGATTCACACCCAAAGACATCATTAATATACACCCACAAAGTGTACTACAGGCCAAATGATCCAAGCAAGTTTTAAGTGAAATAAGACTTTTGACGGTGCTTTTATACGGAGGGCGTTGGGGGAACCAAAGCACGCCAGCGGACTGCTGACACAATATTTACAGTTTCTATTAGTCATCCTCAACTCCCTCCTGATCCACAAAGACACCCCGCTGTCTCCGCTTTCACATTACATCCCCATAAGTCTCTCTATAGTGTCTGTGTCCACTCCAGCAAAGCTCCCAATGTACTGCTTAAGGCTGCAGTCCAGAACTTATTGTAGACTGAATGCAATTACATCTGAATCCATTTGAACGGGGAAAACCGTTGGTGTCAGCTACACAAGCTATTTCTGAGCATTCTTGGAAAAATCTTGAAAATGTGAGAAGAAATACTGATTTAGAAGGCATTTGATATAGAGTCGGCCTCAGTCTTAATGAGTTCAATCTGTGTGGTAGCAGGGCATGTTGATACAACACATCTGCAGTGGTTGAAGGCGGTCTGCCTACTCGTCCATTGAGAGATGTAGACCCTTGCGTGTACGTGTTGGCTGGTAGCACACCTACTGTTTGGCAAGCAGTAAAAGAGAATTTAAACGCCAGGCATTTAGACCAGGAGGCACTGGATAACGGGACAGGAATCAAAGTGAATTTAAAATATTTGCAACACTACCCAACAAATTTCTTACTTTCTCTATGAAATTAGGAAGGAAGTCCACACCTTTTTACACAGTGATTTTATAGCTCACTTTCTTACGTTTTCCTCATAAAGAACAACATGGTCTAGGCCTACTCTAAATGTCTCACTTATAATAAATTGTTTTTGGGACCTTTAATCATGCGTCCCAGCTTGTTGTTATTCATCAGCACCAGGCCTAAATACACGCACAAGTTCTGCACACATTCTCCTCTTTGAACTGACAGCTAGTAAAGCCTATGCAGCTCATAAGCTCGTAATATATCCCCTTACCAAGCACTAAAACATTGGTCATTCCAGTGGAAGATCCAGGTTCGAATCAGAGTGGGACGTGGAAGATTGCAGCTTTTAATGTATAGACTTTAAATCCCTGCAATATCTCCTCAAATTCCTTCATAATGTCGGCAGACACGGCACCGTAAAGTTCCTGTGGACTCACTGACGTTTATAATCTATGGAGGAATGCACTTCCAGAGGCCACGCATTCATCACAGGCTCAGCATATCCCATTCCATCCCATCCATATGTTCTAACTAAGACTCCTTGAATCCAAATACCAGCATATTTCTTTCTTCTGCTAGGTCCATGTATGTTTTTGTAAAGTCTGTTCTTTAACCCATATACATAGGCGCAGCTCAGGAATGAATGGCACACAGTAAAATCCTAAAACTTAGTTCAGCCTGCCTCTCCGTTTTGACGCTGGGCAGCAATAACCAGAGGTATTGTGCAAGAAATAACCCATGAATCCCAACAGAGGCACCGTAATTAGCTGGCCTTGACAGAGCAGCTAAATGGAGACCTACAGACCTCTAACAGTTATGTATTACAGGTAAAAATATTTCGAGGAGTCCCAGAAGAGTACATATCAAGGCGTGCAACTTTGATAATGTGGAGGGCAACTATATGACTTTGTCATTCTGTCACACAAAAGTAGCTAAAATCTGAATTGGAATCCTGAATACAAACATTAAATGCCATTGAAAATTGCAATTTTTGAGTGTTTGTAAATGCCGGAATGAGAAGATGTATGATGTACTGTATGATGACAAGAGTGCCTCTCACTTATTACATCACATTATTTGAAAACTTATTACATATTATTATTATTAATTAATCATGCCTGTGTGAAGTGAGGTGGTCCTTATCATTCTACATCATCATGCATCATAGACTTTGCCTGTTGCCACAAATTTACATGTATGTACATGTTATATGTAGCTGACATTTGACCTAATTTCTTCGTTCAATGTTGGTGGCAAATACTGTATGAGACGTATGGGGACAAGATGATGCAAATGTTCCCTTCATTGTTAAGGGGCATTTAATGTTTGTGTTGCAAACATTTTGTGGGGACAAACGTATATAGGAAGGGCTAGCATCCCTCAAAAACATAAGCCTACATTAACCTCTTGAGCCGATCTACAAGCTCCCAACAAGCCACAACGTGGTGTGAGCTTGGGATCTGCTACTGTAATTGAGGTGACGGTACTTCATCAGACCCCTTGGTGTTGTTGTTGTGTACAATGATGTACTGTACTTGATGTACTGGAGGCTGAAACATTGACGGTCAAACGTGCCAATGAAAAAAAAGTAAAATAGTGATATCACACTATCAGCCCCTCCCCTAACTCCTCCCCCTTTATCATACAAATACAGCTGTGGGTGTGGCTTCAGTTCAGCTGGATCACGACCCATCACCACCCACCTGCCAAACAAGGCATACTTAATGAACTGGTCGGGCTGCCCACATAAAAATTTAATTTTAACAAATACTGTACACTTCTTTGAAATAATTCTTTCTCCTTTTATAACAATAATACCCGATGATCATGTTTTAGGGTGTGAAAAAAACTTTAAAAACTTTTTTTTTTAAATCCAGGGCCAGTAGCGAGAGATTTTAGAGAGAGCCAGAGAGAGAGAGAGAGATCTTTGACTGTGTGGGGTATTATTGTGCACTGTGTTCACAGGTGTGTGTGTCCCCAACCCGTTCACTCCCTCCCTGAGGACGTCTTCCCCTCCTCCTCCCGTCCTCCTCTTCGCTTCCGACCTCCTTCCATCCCTCCCTCCCTCCTTCCATCCAGCCCTCACTCTGGAGAGTCCATTCTGCATTCAAACCAGATGAGCCGGTCCCTGGCTGGACGTGCGCACGCGCACATCAGCACACACCCCCTTCCAGCAGGAGTCTTCCCCGCGCTACGGCGATGATGTAAGGTCCCCAGATAATTTCCCACCACCAGTGAAACGTAAGACGCGCCAATGAGTTCCACACTTCAAGAACACGGTAGTGGACGAGCTTTTTTTTTACTGTTGAAAGGGGGGTTGTAGTATTACTGGTCAAGCCCTAAAGGTAATGGGGCCCTTGTTACTCACTTTACCCTATCTGTGTCTGTGTGTACGTGTGTACGCACGCATACTTGCAGTGTCTGTCTGTCACACTTAGCGTGAGGGGTATCCCGTTTCCGCTCTGCCTCAGAGTGACGAGGTAAGAAAGAGACACTCCCTTTAGAAACAGAATGTATGCCGTCAGCCCTACCGCTTATCTGATCGCATCTCCAAGCCAGTCAGTCTGCGCTTTGTCTTCTACCGTTACTAAGCGGTCTTGCCTGGATAATAATGTCGCAAAGTGTTTTTGTTGTGTTTTATTTGGGTCTCTAGGTGAGGTGTCTACTCTGTGTGTGTGTGTTTTTTTTTCTCCAAGCAACCTGTGACGCTTCCAGGGAGACCCTGGGGCTCCCAATCCAGGGGGACACGGGGTTGCACCTGATCCCCTGAAAAGAAGACAGTCCTAGCGGTGGAAAGAGTACTCCGATGTTTTGCTTAAGTAGCAATACTACAATATAGAAATGCAATTCAAAATGTGCTTAAAGTAAAAGTATTGGCATCAAAAAATAATCAAAGGTACTCTCAAAAATATCCCATTTCAAGGCATCAAATCTATACAAATCTTTGAAAAATCGGAGATCTACAAGCTCACAATGCATCACTTTGCTAACCCCAACCCTCGGGTTGAAGTGGGCAACGATGAAGGGTACGCTTTAACAATTAAAATTGGCACCGAGACTGACTGAGGAGAGCTCAGGTGTTTAGTTTGCTGCAGCATGCGGCCATGCAGGCTGTAGTGGAGCTCACCACCAACCAACCACTGACTGAGGAGGGAGGAGAGGCCTGACCCAGGGAGGGAGGGAGGGAGGGGACTGTCTGCCTAGAGCGCATGGAGCTTCATTCACACTGCTAAACACACACAGTCACAGTCACACACACACACTCAGTGGAGACTGGGGAGTAAGAGAAAGAGAGAATAGCGCGAGGAGCCGAGGCAGAGGACGAGGCGACTGAGTCCACTACACAAAGTAAGTTGTACAAATTGTGTTTTGTTTTGTTTTTAATGGAAAGGTTTCGTTGTTATTATAGGGATTGAAAATGGGGCAGAGACTGTGTGTGTGTGTGTGTGTGTGTGTGTGTGTGTGTGTGTGTGTGTGTGTGTGTGTGTGTGTGTGTGTGTGTGTGTGTGTGTGTGTGTGTGTGTGTGTGTGTGTGTGTGTGTGTGTGTGTGTGTGTGTGTGTGCGTGCGTGTGCGTGTGCGTGTGTGCGCGTGCGTGCGTATGTGTGCACAGGCTCGGACAGTTTGTACATGCAGTGTGTGCCTTGTCTGTGAGAGTGCATGCTTGTGTTGGACTGTTTGTCCATCTAATATCATGAGTATGAGTGTGTCACTGTGAATGCTTGTGTGTCTTACATTCCCCAATCTGGACATTAATTTCATCTTCTTAAAAGTGCAGGTCAGCTCAGCATGCATGCATGCTCACTAGCAGCGATAACCAGCCTGCTTTTCATTGCAGTGTATCTATATTTGTATCTAGGGTATATGTGTCTCACTCGTTCGCAGTACGCAATCCATTCCAATCCGCTTTATTCATGAAGCATGTATAAAAGTTGAAACAAAGTGCTGTACACTATGTATAAAAAACTAAAATACCAAAATTCCAAGGGCAAAAACAACAATACATAATAATAACAGTGCAGTGGAAACAGCACACACACACATTCATTTATACATTCTACGCGCACACACATGCACATGCACACTCGCTGTTACACATGTTTCTGCTGATGTGAACCACATGTTACACACATACTGTACACTACACACACGCACACAGACACTACTCTGTACTGGCTGTACTGTCCTATCTAGAGCTTCCTAGCTAACAGACACACACACACACACACACACGCACATAAATGAAAGAATAGAAAGCAGGAAGGTGGGGGTGTGCGAGGGAGAGAACTTTTTAGTAGGACAGTGTGGGAATGTGGGAAGGTTGTTTGATACAGTGTTGTAACAGCAGACTGAAGCTCAGTCAGCCATCGCAGGTCCTGGCTTCATTCTTCACTCCTTTCCTGTCCTGTCCTCCCCACTCATCTCGTCTGCCTCAGTTCTAGCAATGACCCAATCCTCCCCATTGTAATTGCGATGCCTATCGTCCCTTGAAATGTTGTTTTACTGTATATATTAACCTAGAAATGAATGCTCCCATCCCCCCTTCTTATTTTCCAGCCCCTACCTCGAGGTCCCTCATCCCTGCTGATCTTAATGTTGTCCCAGGTGGCGACGGAGGGGGAAACAGTTTGAATCCGGCGAGAGAAGGCTAGGGGACAGAGGGGGTTCCCACTTCTCAGTATACCCAAGAGCTGTAAGGGTGGGGTGGGGTTGGGGGGGAGGATAAAGACCCCCCTCCCCCCATGTGACCCACCCGAAGCAACAAGCCGGACGGAGACTTTAAAGAACCAAGCTCCACCACCACCACCACCCCTCGGCTGTCCCAGGGTAACCCCAGTGCAGGAGGATGTCTCGGAGGAGCTCAGCGGGTGACCTGGTACCCAGGGACATCTCTGAGATCTTAGCCCGGGAGGGGAAGGCCCAGCGCGGGCAGAGGAAGCAGGCCGGCTCCCTGGGCCAGGCGTTCGGCTGGCTGAAGGGCAGCCGCAAGAAGAAGAGTGTCGGCAACGGCCTCAACGGCTCGGGGATAGGTGTGACGGAGCATGCCAAGCTGGGATATCACAACCTCCATGACGGTGAGTTCAGATCTTCAACGTCTGTCTGTCTGTCTTATCCATCCTTCGGGACAATAAATATTATCTATCTATACCATACATGTCAAACTCAAGGCCCGGTCAAGGCCCGGGGGCCTTTTACATAGTTCCATCTTTGCATTTATCCTGATATGAAGGGACATTGATTTTTAGAGGAACATTATCTTTTGGCCGTTTCCCTGGGATGTCCTTGTGAGGTATGACTGTGTGTTGAACTTGAAACACTGTCCGGCCCTCGGCTTGTACCAATCTTTCTATTTTGGCACACCGTCTGTTTGAGTTTGACCATCTATCTATCTATCTATCTATCTATCTATCTATCTATCTATCTATCTATCTATCTATCTATCTATCTATCTATCTCTCTATCTCTCTATCTCTCTCTCTCTCTCTCTCTCTCTCTCTCTCTCTCTCTCTCTCTCTCTCTCTCTCTCTCTCTCTATCTATCTACAGGTCCTTCTCAAAAAATTAGCATATTGTGTAAAAGTTCATTATCTTCCACAATATAATACAAAAAGTGAAACTTTCATATATTCTCAATCAATTGTGCATTAAGTGAAGTATTTAAAAACTTGTTTTGTTTTAAACCTGATGATTATGGTGTACAGCTCATGAAAACCCCAAAATCCTATCTCAATGAATTAGCATATTTTGGCGAGAACACAAAAATATGTTTTAAACAAGAAATGTTGACCTTCTGAAAAGTATGTTAATGTATGCAGTTAATACTTGGTCTGGACTACGTTTGAACACATTATTTTATCAAGTGGGCGTGGCATAGAGGTGATCAACCTGTGGCACTGTTGAGGAGTTATGAAAGACCAGTTTTGCTTTGATAATGGTCGTAAATTAATTTGTATTGTTCAGTCTTATATCTCAACTCAACTCAACTCAACTCAACTTTATTTATATAGCACGTTTAACATGACTGGGTCAACCAAAGTGCTGTACAGATTACAAAGGACAAGGCACAATATAAACAGTCGATAAAACAGAATAAGCAGGCAATAAGGAAAATACATAACACAAAGGAAATAGGTAATAATGAAGATAATAAAACAGGATGAACTGGGTTTTAGGCAGAGAGAGCCTGCAGGGATACTTAATGTTTTGGGAGTAGGGTCTATCTCACACCTTCCTCTTGACAATACAATCCTGATTCTCTGTGGGGTTAAAGTCAGGGCAGTTGCCTGGTCAGTTAAGCGCAGTAATACCATGGTCAGGAGAGCAGCTACTGGTAGTTTTAGCTCTGTGGGCAGGTGCCACATCGAGCTGGAAAGGAAAATTTGCATCTCTATGAAGCTTATCAACATACCAAAGCACAAGGTACTCTAGAAGGATGGCTGTGTTTTCAGTTTTCAGCCAATAACATGGCCTAAACCATGTGTTATGCCATGTCCAGACTCCAAGCCATGTTATCGGCTGGTGTTGATCCACTAACAGTGAAAACAGTCAGTGGTTTCAACACAGCCATCCGTTTAAAGTACCTTGTGCTTTAGTATGTTGATAACCTTCATGGAGAAGCTTATTTCCCCTTCCAGCTCGATTTGGCACCTGCCCACAGAGCCAAAATTACTAGTAACTGCTGTACTGACCATGGTATTACTGCACTTAACTGACCAGCCAACTGTCCTGATTTTAACCCAACAGAGAATCTGGGTTGTATTGTCAAGAGGAAGGTGTGAGACACAAGGCTGAACAATACAAATTCATTTATGGCCGTTATCAAAGCAAAACTGGTCTTCCATAACTCCTCAACAGTGGCACAGGTTGATCACCTCTATGCCACGCCCCATTGATGAAATAATGTGTTCAAAAGTAGTCCAGACGAAGTATTAACTGCATACATTAACATACTTTTCAGATAGTCAACATTTCTTGTTCTATCTATCTATCTATCTATCTATCTATCTATCTATCTATCTATCTATCTATCTATCTATCTATCTATCTATCTATCTATCTATCTATCTATCTATCTATCTATCTATCTATCTCTCTATCTCTCTATCTATCTCTCTCTCTCTCTCTCTCTCTCTCTCTCTCTCTCACTCTCTCTCTCCCCATATCTATCTATCGTCTCCTCTGCTCTCTCTCTTCCAGATGGTAAGGTCTCATTGTCACTTGATCGACATCATGAGATCATGATCCAAATATCAAACTGTTTGGGCTTTCTCTCCATGGATATAAGCGTAGTGTTTACCAATTCCTTTCCGAATGCAGAATGAAGTTCCTCTATCATAAGGTCAACTTGAGGTGAACAGATCCACAGGCCATGTGGATAGTTGTCTTTTTGTGCGTGTTTCACTGGAATAGAATGATCTTTATTTATTAGTTGTAATGGAATGATCATAATTGCAGTTGTTTGTGTGTATCGTTTGGCAGTTATATTTTCATAGAAAAGGTTGTCATTGTGTGGACATCTTTCTTTGTTTGAATGGTCTAATCCCCCACATGAATTTACTGATGCACTTGCTGGGTTGGTGGAAAGCGAGATTTACCCACAATCCCCACTTCCTGTTTTTATTCCATCTCTAAAGCTGCTCTCCTTTCTCCCTTTCCCTTTGTCTGTGTGTGTGTGTGTGCGCACACATGCATACTCATGTGCATGTGTGCGAGCGCATGCATGTACACGTGCAGGACATGCAAATGCCATGTCTTTGTCTGTCGTCTGTCCAACAAATCTTGGAGGCTCAAGTTCATGCTCTTTTGTTCAATTTCCATGTTAAAATGAGAGCGTAGCTGTGGCTGTGGTCTGTAGTTGTTCCCCGTGGAAAAGGATTTCAAAATCCCTTTTTTATGTCTTGAATTGTGGCCTTCCACAGGGTCTACGGGGGACTACAAATAATAGACAGTGGGCCCGTCTCAAACCTCACAGATTAACTTGAAATAAAGCTAATATTCCCCAGACATGGAATGTGGTCAAATCACATGATGTAGGAAAGTGTGGGAAACTCATTTCTTTTATACATATACTGTATATGCACGTTATTGTCGTTTTTAACATGGATGGACACAAATAAAATAGACACAGATACAACTAAATGTCAGAGGCAGACATTATTTATATGTGACCCAATGATCTTTCACATGAACTTTTCACCGTAAGAACATGAGTTCCGTTCTCGAGGTTGTCCCATTCTTAACCTCTGTTAAACCAGCATTCATGACAAATTGTGATTTGATTATAACGCCAGTGTTTTTCCAGTGATGAGCTCTTATTTTGAAGAGCCTTTTTTGGGGGCTTTGACCTTTTCTCTTTCAACCAAGGTCAGTTGTTCATGTTGTGGTGTTCCGTTTAATTGAGTTTTTCCACACCTGTGGCTGTGTGTGAATAGGCTGTCTTGTCTGAACTGAACTCCCTCCCGGTTTCATCACTGTTCTTTGTCATGGAGACAGAGATAATAAGAGAGAGAGAGAGCAAGAAAGGCCAGTTCCCACCAGGAGACGTACTGTACAATACATCAAATCCCTTTATTTATTTCACCTCTTTGTTCGTTCTTCATGAAAACCCGTTGGATGACTTCGCTGTCCTGACTTGACAAGACCAAGACTGTTAACTTGTTTTTTTGAACACACACACACACACACACACACACACACACACACACACACACACACACACACACACACACACACACACACACACACACACACACACACACACGTTTATCTTGACATGTTGTGATTTAGCTCCCCCAAATCATTGCAAAAGTGGGTGCTACATCCCCAATTTTTTCCCCCAGACAATATTTCACAAGACATGCCCAACCCCCGCCCCAGTTATAAAATGCTCTCCACACCCATGCACATACAAACGTACATTGTCACAACTACAGATCCATTCGGTCACAATTCATCTTTCATCTCCATTCGGTTTCAGCTCTGGGACTATATAAAGAGAAATCGAACATTGAACACTTTATATTATGGCTCCCATTTGCTTGAGTCTGGCTGCTGCTGCTCCGTGACTGGCACACCGGCATTCAACTAGGGGTTTATGTGCACATGATGGTGGTGCTTTGGAGTGCATTGTAGTAGTCACGTCTCCTGCGGTAGATTTCACATTGGCGCTGGCATTCCATGGAGAGTACTGGAGACTGGCTCAGCTCTGACTGCAGCTCCACAAGGAGCCAGAAGCTATAGATAGGGCTGTCCTGCAGCGATGTGCCCTCCATGAGTTATAGAGAGATTCCTCTAATATGAAAAAAGGAAAGAAGGGGGAAAAACGGTGCTTTGATGTGCTGGATTCCCGGGAGCAGAGAGAGAGAGAGAGAGAGAGAGAGAGAGAGAGAGGTTGCCAGACTTTGGCTAGAGTTATGCGATAGAGAGAGGAGATTACAGTGAGTCACAAAGCTTCATTCAGCTCTGAGAGGACTCTGCTTAGGGAACACTCTCTCAATGCTTTTTTAATTAGAGCAACAACTACGCACACACGCACACACACACATACACACACACACACACACACACACACACACACACACACACACACACACACACTGGCCTACACAATGCTATGAACTACCTACTCATGGAAGCACACACATATGTGCACAACACATACGCACACACACACACACACACACACACACACACACACACACACACACACACACACACACACACACACACACACACACACACACACACACCTATTTCTGCCTCCTACTCGGTCTCTCCCATCTCTTCGCCTAGTCATTATGGCATATTACTGTTTTGCATTTTGGTTTGCAGTTCACTTATTATAACTGCCCCCATTCAGTACAATTGTGGGTGTGTTTATCTTAATTGCTTATTATGTAGTCATGTAGTGTATATGGTTTAAGCCAACACACGTTTTGTGCGTGTGTGTGTGCGTGTGTGTGCGTGTGTGTGTGTGTGTGTGTGTGTGTGTGTGTGCGCGCGCGGCTCACAACTACGGTTCCCTCATGTCAGAGAGGGTATCTCTGTGTTTGTATGGTAGCAGAACACACTGCAGGGCTTAGGACGGCGCCGACCCACCACTGGCACTCGTCATTACATCACCTACACACACACACACACACACACATGCACACACATGCACGCACACACACACTCATGCACAGAGCCTCTGCCACTACCTGCTTTGTCCAGTTACAGCCCCATCTTCAGTTCTACTGGCTGTTTCAGCAGTGAGATCATTCAGCACAATCCCCTGGATTCTGTGAGTGCACGTGTGTGTGTGTGTTGTGTGTGTGTGTGCGTGTGCGTGTGTGTGTGCGTGTGTGTGCCTGCCTTTGTGAGCATTCACTGCTGCGTGTCGCTTGTTGTAGCGTGCATTTGACTATGTCAGACAGACACACGCAGACACAGAAGCTCATTCTGTGTCAGGGATAAACGCTCGACGTGTGGGTTCAACCCAAGCCCTCGCTCTGTGCAGATTACAGACCTCGCACAGAGCAGCGGGGAAGAGTAAACAGCGCATTCACTCCTCGGTAATTGGCTCTAAATTTACACAGCGCTGTCGCTCTATTACAGGCCACATGCTGCTCCCATCCAGGAGCATGGAGGGGCATGGAGAGAGGCAGTGGGGTGAAAAGCCCTTAAAAGAGAATTCCGCCCATTTTCAACATTTTACTATGTCACTAACTGTTTCCTAATGGAGGTCAAACACGGTGAACATGGTGGCACAACTTGATGACATCGTCAAGTTGGGTTTCACCATGTTAATGATTTTTCTTTTAGGACCTATTTGTGTGTACAAATGGACCCTAGAGGGTCGATTTGGTTCACATTTGTACACTGTAGGAACATTTTGAAAGTGGGTGGAATAAAGAAGAATTCCACCCCAGAAACCCCAGATATCTTTATTTGCAGTTGATTTATTTCCAAAAATGTGGTTCAGTTGTTAAAGGTAGGGGAAGTGATTTGAAATTCATGGTGTAGTACCAGCCTGGTGCACTAGGGGCCCCCAAAAGTAGCTACACTATGTGAACCTGCTGCTCTCTCCTGATTGGAGGAGAATTGTGGTGACCTGGGGAACTTTTATTGGCTCCTCTGCTAACGTGGGGGAGGGGGAAACTCCATATGTGGTTTCCACACCTTATAATAGAGCATTTTAACAGAAAAAAATATTTTTTGGGTGATATCTGACAAAAGTGAAATCACTTCCCCTACCTTTAAAAAAAATCCTGGCTGTTTCCCCTACCCCACCATTGCTTAAAATAGGGCTACAGAGTATTGTTCAAATTCACCTATTTCCATCACTACATTTTCCCCATATTGTCTATCCACCATGTCAACAGTGTGTTGACACTCACACTTCAACTGGTTTAGCCGTCTCCAGAGGGCGGGCGTGGCGCACGGTTTATGGCTGAGCCACGGCCGGACCAAGTGTGTGTCAATAGTGTCAACACACTATTGATGTGGTGGGGAGACAATATATATATAAAAAAATGCATTTTGGATCGATGAAATAGGTGAATTTGAACAAGACCCCATAACCCCATTTTAAGCTTATGGTGGGTTAGGAAAATAACAACCGAACCATTTTTTGGGTGGAATACCATGATTTTTGTGGGTGGTGCTAAGGTGGAAAAAATAGTGGTTGTGGCCACATAAAAACATACTTTTAGCACATGCTGTACACTTTTATACGAAATCTTCCCTCTTGTACTTGAGTAGCCTCGGAAACCCAGGTGTTTTATTTCCATGGAGGAAAAAAAAAGTCTGTAGCGATCGCTGATCGCTACAGACTTTATTAAATTGACCCAGACACACACACACACACGTACGTCCACACACTCCTCTCTCTCTGTCACTCTAATTAATTAGTATCATGACGTGCAGGTGTAGTTTCTTTCTGTGGATTCCAACGGCAGCTCCCTATGCCAGAAGAACCAGTGTTGGGATTCATCTAGTATAGTACTTGCCTGAAGTATTGCCTTCAAAACGTAGGCCTATACGTAAAGCACCAAAAGTAGTCAGTATGCAGAATGCCTCACAATATTTTTATTAAATATCAGATCTACAAGCTCACATTGCACAATGCATCGTGACGCAAAGACTATTTTCACATGGTCGAAATGTATTAAGGATGAAGTGGGTATTGCATATTTTGTAACATCAAGTAAATTGGAAATACATAAGTTCAGTACAAATACTACTTCGTAATTGTAGTTAAGTATAGTAAGTAAATGTACTTAGAAGAAGGGAGTGTGAATGTGAATGTTTAATGCCCTCCAGCCACACACATTGTCTCTCCCTGTGCCCCCTTGCCTTTAGCAGGTCATTTCACCTGTGTAAACGAATACCTGGAAACGCTCCATTCATCACTCCTGGAGGTATAAATGTCACCCGAGCAACGGGCCGCTGTGAGGTCCGCGCCAAGTTGGTTTACCGCACACTGACACGAGAGAGTCATGAGGTCATAACGCTGGTTCCGTTTGACGCAACGTCACAGAGCGAAACCCTATACCAGTGGTTTTCAACCTTTTTGATACCAGGGCCCGCTATTTATTCAGGATTTGAGCCATGGAGCACCATTTGAGAACATTTTAGCCCCACAGACCCCAAGATTAAAGATTTATTTTTCTTTTGTCCACAATAGCAGGCTGGATTTGGGAAACAAAACTGTCAAATATACAGATCATAATGACCATTAATCTTCTACATTCTCTAGTTGTGCAGACTTGGGCTAATTCACATGATGAATATTTAAACTCTTGAGAGTGTAAACATGAAACCAAATGGACCCGCAAAGTTCCATTTGGTTTCATTTTTACGCTCTCAAAGAGTTTCATCTGGTTAAACAACTTTCCATCGTTTAGCCTGGGGACCACCTGGAACACTGGTGTTCCCAGACCACCTGTTGAGAACTCCTGCCCGATACTCTCTTGCCATTGTCAGCTTTTTCCCGTGGTGACCTTGCACTTCCAAGGGGATGATGGGGATTGTTAGTGCACAGAATGGAAGATGATAGCTTGAGGTCATCAGCTTAAGGTCTGTTTGTCTGGTGGTCTGTCTGTCTGTACTGCATGTAGTCCCAGACTCCCAGCTGCCCATACATTTAGTATTGTAAGATCTGTAGTTTTAATTTCTTTTCCACTAGTTAAGAAACCGCAAACTGAACCTTCACGGTGGTTGGTAATGATGACCCTACCATGACCGTTCATGTAATGTAGTTATTAACAAATTGGAGGTCAAGGAATTCAACAGAAAAGGGAGTTGGAATCTCAAGAAGGGGGAAGTGAACCAGACTGTCTGGTTGAGTCATTATTATGAAATTCAGTCAAAGTAAAAGTGAAAAGAGTCAAGGGAAGGGACGAATGGTTGATAAACAGGGGGATGCATTGCATAGGGAGTGATATAAAAGCACTAATCTTAGCCCATATCCATTTCTAAGTCGGGGTGGTGGTCCTCCATCACAGCACCTTCCGGGAAGACCATGTAGGGTGGTTAAAACATACACACATTCACATAAAATGGTAAAATAGTGCATTTTTATAGCACTTTTATCCATTGCCCTTTACATAGATTGTGCATTACTTTCAACCATTCACACTCACACATACTGCACAGTACAATTATATTGCACTGCTCACACACAGACAGAAAGCGCTATTGTTTACTATAAATGGGCAGGCTTAATTAAAACCGCTGTCATCATTCGTCCAAACACGGGTGGGTGTGTCTTTTCTAGAGGTACAGTATATACTGTTTATGGAATGAAAGGCTAATGGTTTGTTTCATGAGACGCGTTAGGAGTAGTGTGTTTGATGTGGAGAGAGAAGGACAGCTGGGAGACATCAGTGAGGGGAGAGGGTGACTGTACTGTGTGCGTGTGCGTGCGTGTGTGTGTGTGTGTGTGTGTGTGTGTGTGTGTGTGTGCATGTGCGTGTGCGTGTGCGTGTGCATGTGCGCGTGCACACGTGTGTGTGTGTTTGGGGGGCGGTAGCTGCCGTTATGTAACCATAAGTACTAGATACACCTGTTGAGCACTGTTTATCTGATACAGCTGTGGATGATATAAGCTGGACTTATTCCAGCCATGATCGTGCATGTTTTCTATCCCATACTGCTGCACTGTACATGCATATACGTGCATAATATCTATTATCTACTTAAAGCATACCTGGGCATTATGCGGCCTGGGGGCCAAATGTGGCCCTTTGGCTGACTTTGACCGGCCCGGAGACCACCCGTGGTCCTTGAGAGAGTTCCAATTAAGTATGGAAAGTTAACTCTTTGAGAGCGTAAACATGAAACCAAATGGACCCTTGCGGGTCCATTTGGTTTCATGTTTACACTCTCAAGAGTTAAAATATTCATCATGTGAATTATCCCCAAGTCTACACAACTAGAGGATATAAAATAATGGTCATTTCTTTATCTATGTTATCCTGTTTTGTTTGTAAAATCCATCCTGGTATTGTGGACAAAAACAAAAGAAAGCTTTAGTTTTGGGTCCGTGGGGCTAAAATGTCATAAACAGTGGGCCCTGGTGTCAAAATGGTTGGTCTTACTCTTAATTTTATCTTGAAATTAAATTAATATTACGCAGTTCAGCCTTTAGTTCAGCCTTTAGTCTTGGCCCTCCACAATATTTTATGTTTCTCATTTGGCCCCTTGGGAAAAATAATTGCCCACCCCTGACTTAAAGGATCCACCATGAATTTGACATTTTTCAAGATTTCTTGGGGGGCAGAGAGGGCAGGAGGTGAGGGTGCCCCTCAGGTGTGGACACAGGTGTGCTACTACAACCTAAATGGCTTGGCATAATGGCATAGCATCCTGAGAGAGGATGAAAATGAATGATCTGAGTGGTTGTTTAGGGTTGACTGGGTTTAAAGAGGTATTAAAGGGCAACATTTATAAGATAATTTGGATTTTAAATCCATGGTGGGCCCCATTTAATATTTACTTGTTTGATGTACTTATTGCTTAAGTACAATATTGATGTATGCATACTATACCAATTCATGGCACTTTTACTACTATACTACAGCTGCATTCAAACTAACAAATAAATAAATGGAGTGCAGTGAAAGTACAATATTTTCCTCTTAGATGTAGTGGAGCTAAAGTAAATGTATTGGAAATACAAAAGTAAAATGCAAATACCTTCACTTCCATCCACTTGGGCCCAGCAATGTACATTTTTAATTGCCGGTATTATTTATTATTTTTGTTATTAATGGCCAAAGGCCAAGGTTGCTGTGATCTTCCTAATCTCATGAACACGATGTCTCTAGAATAGAGATTAGGTCAGATCATCATGATGGAATGTCAGGACAGGTCAGCTCCAGATATGAAGAACTAAATGTTCATGGTCAGATCTAGTTGTGTTGTTGTTGTTGTTGGCCTCCAGCTCCATGTGCAGATCTAGATGATGATACAGTTTTGGTATTGGTTATTCATGGTTGGATGAGGTTAGTGTCGTTAATTATCTTCATAATATGGACATGGCCATACAGTATATACCGTACCTTATATGGAGGCTTGTTGTGATGTCACAGGAAAAGAAATGCATTTTTGGTCTGTTCGGTTTTGGCCAAAATTGCCATTTTGCCACCTAGGCCAACTGTTTTCAACATTCGGTGTTGAGTTTCAGCCAAGAATTTCCCTTTCAGTGCATGCCTAACGACCGCTGTATTTACACTTCAAAGTCAAAGTCATCAGATTAGTCGCTCACGTTACCGCAGTGAAATTAGTTCTACGATTTGACCCATCTCTTGGAGCGGTGAGCTGCAGCGTGCGTCGTGCTCGGGAATCATTAGTTGATTTGACCCCCAATCCAACCCTTTGATGCCGAGTGCCAAGCAGGGAGGCACTGGGTCCCATTTGGGTCCCATTGGGTCCTGGGAATCGAACCCTGGCCTCCCAGTTTCAGGGCGGACACTCTAACCACAAGGCCACTGTCTGGTCAAATTAATTTACTATAATAAACCAAATGTGATGTGATCTTACTGCATATTTGACCCCATTCTTTTTTCTTCTCGTTTTTAATTCTTTTTACAACGTACATTTTACCCCATTCTTCTGTGCTGAGCAAAGTTGACATGATTGCAGCAGGTAACGTTTTTTGTCATGACACTGAATTCCCACAAGAGGTCAGTGCTGTGCAGTTGTTTGCAGAGTTTTAAACATGGTGGTGGTTTTAAAGAGCTTTCACTGGATTTCGGATCCAATTGTTATATCTGTAGCCAGGCCAGGAAGATACTATTGAAGGATGATGTGGTGGCACTAGTGACACGTCTCATGAATTGAAATCACAGATGTGTGACTCGACATTTTAAATAATCTAGGTCAGGACCCTGTAAATGAGGCCCCATGGCTTTTGCTAACCCTAGAACACCTGTGTGTGTGCGGTTGCTACCACCTCCCCAAACACACACCTACACACACACACGCGCGCGCACACACACACACACGCACACACGCGCGCACACACACACACACACACACGCACACACGCGCGCACACACACACACGCACACACACACACACACACACACACACACACACACACACACACACACACACACACACAATCCAGTAAGCAGAGAGGCACAGTAAAATTCCTGACAACCACGTCAGGCATTTTGGCATGTACAGTATGTGCACAGTAAGTACACATACATATATACTCTATATGCATTATTTATGCCTACAGAACACATATACAGTATATACTGTGCATGCTCAATTTGGACTCAACACCACCTCTAGCAGCCTGTAATATCTATTTCCTGAAAAATGACACCTTGGGCTTGGTGACATGCTCACAAATAAACACACACACACACACACACACATGCATACACACGCCGCCACACACAACTACACACTCACACGAATTGATGTATATAGAGCAAATGTTTGACGCAGAATTGTGTGGTGCGGTGGCTCACTTGTCAAGTGCAGAGGCATCCTAGCAGAACTGACACACACACACACACACACACACACACACACACACACACACACACACTACCCACAGACTCCTGATGTAATGGATGTGACAGCATGTCCTGATAGCCCTCTATAGTATAGTATAGTAGCAATAGGGTGTGGTAAGCTGGAGCTGAGCATAATGGATGGATGGCATCTGTGAGCATTTTCATGAGTGCCCATTTATACGTTTTCAACTGACTTTTTCTCTTTGTCAGTCCATTTATCCATCTGTCTGTCTGTCATACCATCAACAGACAGACCACACGCACGCACGCGCACTCACTCTCTCTCTCTCTCTCTCTCTCTCTCTCTCTCTCTCTCTCTCCTCTCCCTCTCTTTAAATTACAGATCGATTCTTGTCTTGGAAAAAAAACGAGAAGCCATAAATCCTCTGCCTCTCTTCCTCCCTCCCCCAGCCTCTCTCAGTGCCTGCCTGACTCTCTGTTTCTGTCAGTAAATCTGTGTGTCGTCTCGTTTCATCTCAGCAGCAGCAGCAAGAGAGAAATCCACCAGCAACTATAGACCTCTTCGCAAAGTGGTTGCAAACAGTAAGAAACTGGTCGCCACTACTTTACTGGCGTCTATAGGAGCTCGTGGACACAACTAGTGAGTAACTAGAGTTGCAGCCTAGTCCAGGGGTTGACACTAAGGTCTCCGAGGTACTTGCCCATCGGGCAAGTGCAAGTCAGGTTCTACTTGCCCTCAGGTCATGGTCACTTGCCCCCCAGGTTCCAGGTGGTCCCCAGTTAAGTTAGTTAACCAGATGTAACTCTTGAGAACGTAAAAATGAACATAAATGAACGTAAATGAAACGTAAATGAGAAATGAACGTAAAAATGAAACCAAATGGACCCTTGCGGGTCCATTTGGTTTCATTTTTACGCTCTCAAGAGTTAAAATTCATCATCTTAATTAGCCCAGGTCTACACTGTAGAAGATTAATGGTCATTTTGATGTGTTAATTTGCCTGTTTTGTTTCCCAAATCCATCCTGGAATTGCGGATAGCTAGAAAGCAGGGAAAGACACAGAGCCAGAGTGCAATGACTGCCTTCAAGACCAATTTATCTTGTGTTGTGTTATGGTGCAATATGTTGCACACTTGCCTGATCGGGCAACCAGGTAGCAGTCTTCACTTGCCCCACCATTTTTTTACTTGCCCCGGGCAAGTGGGCAAGTGTTAGTGTCAAGCCCTGCAGTCGCCACTACTTGCTCATGGTCACGACTAGTTTATAGGTCGGGGGAGAGCCTATAAGCCTCCTGGTGCCTAGTGGATTTGCATCTTGGTCGCTAGTGGATTTGCATCCTGTTTACTAGTAGATGTGACCTGGCTGAGACGTGGTCTACAGTCGCTGGTGGATTTCTCCCTTCCTGGCAGCAGCAGGCACCATGCAGCCTCCTGTGTCGGCTGTTCACCAGCATCATGATCACCATCATGTCACTGCTGGTGATGTGATGGTGTCACATCACCACCAGCGACCTTGATAATAAATCCTTGCTGTTGGGAGGAAACCGCAAGACATTTTTTCTTTTCTTTTCTTTTTCCTTATCTTTTCTTTTCTTTGCTTGTGCATGAATCAGTGCTATTAGCCCCTTGATTGCAACCTTAATTCATTTTAATTACTCCAAACATCGATAGGAATTTTCATGATGTTAACTCCCCAATTTAATCCCAAGACCAAATCGTATACGCAAGTCACATATTTCCCATTAATTGACACCAATACTTTGGTGCTTTTACTCAACTGCATTCTGAATTCCTGACTTTTACTTCTAACAGCAGTAGATTTTCCTGCCCTGCTTGATGGGAGCACCTGCTGTGTCTATCACTGATCCTGCTGCCATTTGATCACAAACCCCCCATCGTTTCACTTCTCCCTGTCACTCGACGCACGTACATCACAAATTATGATGTTTTCAATTACAGTATGTCTCTCTCTCTCTCTCTCTCTCTCTCTCTCTCTCTCTCTCTCTCTCTCTATCTCTCTCTCTCTCTGCATCCTTTCTAGCCTGATCTCGTTTTATTTTACAGCCTATACCAGAGTGGGGTCACGCCCTATCACTGAATGGCAGTAGAGGTCATGACATCATCAGTGTGGGACAACCACACTGATTCGTCATATAGTCATAGCTATACTGTAGGTGTCTGTATGAGTGGAGTTATTGGATGGTTCTGGCAGTAGGGGCAAAATCATTTTGGGACCGCAACCGCTGTAAAAATGGTCGTGACCAGTGGCCAAACGGTAGAGGGCTCATGTTAGGTTTAGGCATAGGTTTTACTGAGGTTATGTTTAACTTTAGGGGTTAGAGTTAGCTTTAGTAGTGAATTGTAAAGAACAGTCACGGCTAGTTGGCCTAACGGTCGTGGCCAACTGTTGCGACTGGTAGCAAGCTAGCAACCATTTTATAATGGCTGCGACTAATTTATAGTGATCATGGCAAATTGATTTTGCTGTCTCTTGGTTCTGGTGCTCTACATTTAATGGTAATAGACGGGTGGTGAAATGGTGCATTTATATAGCGCTTTCATCCAAGGCACTTTACATAGATTGCATCACATTCACCCATTCACAGACCGATGGGAGAGGAAACCATGCAAGGTACCAACCAGCACATCGGGACCATTTAAGAGTTAAGTGTGGCGAGCTTGGGTTTGAACTGGCAACCTTGTGGTTACCATTCATCCACTCTACCCCTGATCCACCGCTGCCCCTCGCAGAGCTCAAGTGGAATACACTTGAAACCACTTGAGCACTATTTTATGCTTTGGCAAATAAAACTGCCTTAAGCTTTAAGCTCATAACGCGAAGGTAATTAATCACCCCTGCTCCCTTTGACAGACTGGGTTGGCTGCGACAGAGCCGATACACTACCAAAATACCCATGTACTTGTCTAAATACTTACTGAATGTCAATGAAGTCCACCCCCACAACACCAGAGGGAGTTCAACAAACCATGTGCAGCCCCGATTCAACACAAACAAGTTACTAAATTAGATTCACTCCTATGCCATTGCCATCAAATGTGGAACTTGCTATCAACAGCCTCCAAATGTCTTGATGAAATGAACTTGTTGGCCAGTATTGTACTCGCGTATAGGGTAATATAACACTTAATTGGTGTACTCAGAGGTATTGTTACATTGAGTTGTGCTTGCATTGTACTGTAAATCTCCAAGCTTTTAATAAAATTCTTTTAAAAATTATTTTATAAAATTATTCATAAAACTCTTGAGAGGGTAGAATGATACCAAATGGACCCGTAAGGGTCCATTTGGTCTCATCTTACGATTATAAATTGGTTTCATTTTACGATTATAAATTATATTTAAACTTCTGAGTTACTTAATTTTCAAGAATGTACACATTTAGAAAATGTATAGAAGAATTGTGATTTTGACCACCATTTTGCCAGTTATCTCTCCTAAATTGTGGACCAAAAGTTTTTGGTTAGAGAGACTGAACTCAACATCAAATGATGGTCCATGGCTGAAATTCAGGAAAAAAATGCTGTGGACAAGCAACAGGGAAATGGTGTCTGTGAACGCTGCCCTGAGTGCTTCCTGCTTCCGTCCCTGTGCTGCTGGTAGAACCACCGCAGCGCTGGTTGGAATGACTCTGTCTTCTCTACACGTTGCATTGCAACCATGACTGAACCGACCTCAGTATCTCCTCTAGGGCATACGGCAAAACAATGTGTGTCTGTCTGAGTCTTTGTTGTTGTGTTTTTATGCATGTGGGAGGATTTGGGTGTGTGCATATGTAAACTTTGAAATGAGA